>JARFJB010002461.1:732500-785000 GCA_036346205.1 Vesta saturnalis | reverse complement strand
AGATTTTTACTAGTAGCATCTGTTCTTTGCAGGACATCATTCCAGAAGGTGGTGTAAATATCAATCTCAAGCTGATTCATCCGTGTTAACAATCTTTATGCTTTACCACGTACACAGCGTTTTCCTTCAAAGTCATTAGAAACTTGTTTAAGTACATCCTTAATCTGCTGATAGTCATGCTTAGGTACCTTAGTTGTAAATGTACAGCAGTCGACCGGCTTTCTACAGCATCTTTAGCTACCAGATTTGGAGAATGTGCCGTACAAGGAATTTGGAATACAAGATTGTTCTTCTCTCTCACTTTGGCTTGTAGACCACTATATTTTCCACTCATTTCAAACGCATTGTCATAATTTTGACCGAGGCAGTTTTCCAGATCTAGATCATGTTTGTTCAAAAATTCCACCAGGCATTGAACATATCTTGAGTACCATGGCCGTTGTTTGTCATGAATGTTACAAAGCGTTCCAAGAGGCCATCTTTCTACATATATCCCTATACCAGGGTTAGTTAGTCAATGTGGCTGCATTGAGTGTGGAGTAGTATTTTGATTTCCTAACTCGAGAAATAACTTCACCGAGAGCTTGTTCGCCCCTTACACCGATCATTTATTCCATTATTGTAGATGACAGGTAGTTTGTGTGGCCCTTGCCGCGATTAACTTGAGTTTCGATGTATTGTGCAAGAAAGTCGTCGTACTGGGCGATGAGTTCAAGAATACCCATTTCTAGGTTATCCAACCAATTCGTTATCTCCACTAAATGGTAAGCCACGCTCTACAATAAACTGAATAACATTTACTACTCGTTTCAACACTGACCTTCAATAATGCTCCAGACGCTCGTCTTGTGTCAGCTCCGTATCAATTCGCCCACTCGCTTCTAACCTCCTTTTGAAAGAAATCGTCTTCAGATATTCCGTTGACTGCTCATGAGGTCGTATGTGTTCTTGTGAATGTTTCGAATCACAGAATCCATTACACTATAGCTGATAAGACTCAGGTGCTGTAGCTAAGAACTTCAAGCTGCACGTAAAGAAGTAAACACGTTCATTAGAGGGAGATAAGCATAAACAGTTCCTTGTTATGACTTCTCCATTATGATTTTAATGACCGAAAAGTCCAAGTGTTGCGGTCTTTTCTAGGTTGCTGAACCGAACGTACAATGAACAAACTTTCATCACAGTGCTGAATTGTTGATACACCCCTTTTCAACCAGTAATCCCGCTTCTGTTCCGAAATAATGAATTGCCAAAAAACCAATACCACTCCCTCCTGGAGGGCCCTCAACTTCAGCTTCTATATAAGGTGTGTCACTATCAGCCTTCTTGTGTGCGCATGTGTTCTTCAATTGGACCCGTTACTATTTCTGCCTTTTCTTTGCTAGGATGCACAACCATTTCCACTGAATGAGGTATTGTCAAATTGATCAGGTTCCGCAAAGTCGTCACGCCTTTCCGACACTTGTGTTGATTGAACAGTGAAGAACTGGTCCATTTTTTTATCTTTGCCATCTCTTCTACTGATTTCATTGTTGCTTGTTTTGCCTTGCGTCTTCTAGATGCCACAGCCTCCCAAATTCTTGTGCGATATCTGTCTCTATCTCCTTTACGATTGTCCATGTTGGTAATCTAAAAATAACAAAATGGCCTTGTCAAACCTTTAAGTGCTGAAGTGGGATTAAAGATTAAAATATTCATATACAGAGTACCCCATAAGCCAGTAGCTACACTTCAGAAAATGGTTTAAGGGTCAAAATAGACAGAAAACCAAGAAAAACTTTTTTTCAAAAAAAAAACGCTTAGATTTCTGTATATCCGCCATCTTGTTTCTTTAATTACGTAAATGATATCTCCAGCTCAGTTTACCCGGTTGAGTTAAAACTAGGTACACCACTTACATCAAGACCTAAAACAAAAATAACCAGCTTAATTCAATATTCAAAATCGCGGTCATTGTTATAATTTTGCCGTATTTAAGCTATTTACAACCAGACCTTAAAATGACCACCATTTTGAAATGTATTTTCCTGTTTTGTGATATTTGGCCCAGGTCCCTAATGCCCCTCCTCTTAATCCGTACCTGGTTGTTCAATAAATTTTGTGATTCGATAAAAATGCACTTGTTCGAGTGATCTATTTTATGGGTTCTATCCGTAAAGTGAGAGACTATCGAAATACGCTTCCACGGCTGATATTACTTCTTCATTTGATGAAAATCGTTCCACGCGCATGAATTTTTTGAGATTTATGAACAGGTAGAAAGAAGTCAGAGGGAGCTAGATATAGCAAATAGACGTTGCAACAATTCGTACTTTAACTTTAATTCACTGATTTTCGCGACGGTTTTTTGGGCTGTGTGAGACGGTATCGCATGATTTTGTTTTTGTATTAACCAATTCTTTTCTCACGAATTTTTACATCCAGCTGGTCGAAGAGGTTACAATAATAATCTGAGTTTATTGTTTTAACACTTTGAAGGGAACCCACTTTTGCATCCCAAGAAACTGATGCTAACACATTCTTGGCCGAGTTCTGGAACTAACTCGTTTAGGAACCGAAGTACCAGGATCCCACCATAGCCTCTTGTTTTGATTTAAAATCATGGTGGTAGACCCAAACCTCATACATAGTGATGAAACGACGCACAAATTCCTTTCTAAAACGCTTCTGTTACTGATAAAGCCGCGTTCGAATGTGTTATTGTTCCATTGTTAGCGAGTGCGGTACGCATTATGCACACAGCTTTCTGAAACCCAAAATTTCAGCCAAAATATTGCTTGTGCTGTCTAATGAGATCCCTAGGGCTTCCATTGAATCTCTCTCGGTTAATCGATGATCTTGCAAAACCATATCCTATATTTTTGCTAGGATTTCTGGTATTGATGCACTTTTTGATCGTCCTTCACGTGGATCGCCTTCCAGACTATGTTTATATTTAGCAATCCATCTTTCTACCGTTCTAATTGAAAGTTAAGAGTGCTTATGCACTTATAACAATCGTTCATGCATGTGTTTTGGTGCTACACATTCCAAAACTAAGAATTTTATCACAGCACAATCAACCTCGAATTGTGGGCAGGGACACCGTCTTGTTGGAAGTAAATGGCATTAAGATAGGCGAGGGGAACATTCTCCAGGAATTCTGGT
This sequence comes from Vesta saturnalis, assembly GCA_036346205.1. Taxonomy (NCBI): domain Eukaryota; kingdom Metazoa; phylum Arthropoda; class Insecta; order Coleoptera; family Lampyridae; genus Vesta; species Vesta saturnalis. Next base: position 781,853 of record JARFJB010002461.1, on the reverse strand, counting down.
ATTACTTCTTCTAAAATTGCCAAGTACCTATTCGCGTTGAGAGCCCCCTTTAAAAATGCGGTATTTTATTGATGTCCCCAATAAGAAACAGGCTACATTAAAACCAAATCGACCCTGTTGTTGTTGCTCAAAAGTTAGGTGTTGGTTTTTATCATACCAGTGCCTTGTATTTTGTCTTTTAAATAAACCTGCACTGCTTGTATGGGCTTCGTCTCACCATATGACTTTACTCGCAAAATTATTGTCCCTTCGAGTTTGGTTTAAAAACCAATTACAGAAATTCACACGCCTCGCTGCATCACCAGGGTATAAATGCTGGACAATATTCACTTTGTAGGGTTTGAATTTGTGTTTTTTTAAAATCCTTTGTACCCGTGATCGGGGAACGCCAGTGTCATTTTCTAACTTCGTGCAAGAAGTCTCAGGAGAGACACGGACTCTGGCTAAGACATTTATTTCATCCACTTCATTATTTTCCTTGTTATACGTCTTGGGTCGGGTTTAGAATATGCACCATAATTTAGTAGATTATTCTTTAGTCGAAATATCTTTGCTCGACTAGGTTGACGGCTCTCTGGATATCTAACGTTTTAAAAACAATATGTCATATAATGTCTTATTGTAAATTACTAGTTTACCTGTTTAAATATAATTCTAATGCTTCGTCAACATTTTCATGGCATTGATTGAAACATTGTATGATATCATACTTTTCGTTGTTCTGAAAAAATCTTTCAGCCATTATAAAATTTCACAAATTAACAAAATCGCCAAACACAAACACAATAAAACGCATCAAAATTTATGATCATGACAGCAGATGTGTTGATTTCTCCACAGTCACTTGATAAAACAATGCTCCAAAAGTCAACAATAGTGTTTGCAGCATCCATGACCTACTATAAAAAAATCACAAATAATAATCCCTGTCGTAAAACTTTGAAATCCATAGCCCTATATTAAAATTCAATGTTTTAAGAATTTTGAAGCATTTTTGAAAACTATATATATTATATATCATTTCGAAGGAAAAAAAAGTAATTTAATGAGATAATAAAATACAGGGTGTTCCATTGAAAAAATCATAAGTTTGAGTCTTATCTCCATAACGATACCCCGAAAAAAAAATTGAGTGCGCCCTTGGATTCTACGTAAAATTCTCTATGGGACAAGTTTTCAATTTGACATTATCGCTGAGAAACTTCTTAGATATGGAGGGGATCCAAAAAGTGTGGATTTTCAAAAACACCCTGTAATTTATAAACGAAAGAAGTTAGGCAAAATCCGTTCAGCCTATCTTGAGTTTCACAAAAAAGTGGCACAGGACCGCGGAACCCGCAAGGTTCTATCTTCAACAACAACCGAGATATCTGGCTGTCTCAACCAAAATGGGATGCACGGTACATATACGAATGACTTGACAGATCCACATGAAACTTCACACATGTTCATAAAAAGTAGTGCCATTTTTTGAAAAATAAAACGACAAACCTAATAGCGCCATCTCTTATCAAACGGGACAGCTTGTTGAAAAACTTGCTATATCCCAAATAAGCCGAACATTCAAAATGTGCAATTGTCATTGTCAGTCATATAAATAATTAAGAATATGATAAATAAGCTATTCCGAACATTAAGTCTCTTTGAACCTAAAAAACTAAAGTAAGGTTTAAATAATGCCAATAGATCAATAAGGTCAGCATCCCTAACTTGTGAAAAATTAACTTTTTTCGTGGAACCATCATTTTAGATCAATGTAGGAATTATGAACCACAATAATAAAATTTGGACCTGCTGCATAAAGCGTTAGAATAGAAATTCGGGTGCTAGCTAGAGCTCAAACTCGCACCATTATTGTATAAATTTATAACTTTTAACTATTTAACCATAATTTTTACCAATTGGCATACCAACAATTTTTTTTTCAACGCCCACTTGTTTATTATACCCCATCTTATCGAATATATGGATTCGAATTTAAGTTATAATTTTAGACGACATCGTTTAATACGATCGGTTATCAACCTGCAATAAGTTAATTGCACCCCCATCATATATCACGTATATGGAACCGTATTAAGGTTGGATACGAAACTAGTCTTAATTTTGGAATTATTTTAGGCTTATTCATTTTAATTATATCAGATTTTTTGTATAAGCCGAAACAACATACTTATAAACCCATAACGACATCCAAAACTGAATAGATGAAAAAGCAATTAAAGATAAATTCCCGAAACCTGGAATATTCTGTCTACAACGCATGTCCTGATATATGATGTGAGACGCGTTATCGATTTTTGATTAAGTACTATAGGAATACCTACCTTGTGTTGCACTCAATCCACACTAGGTTTATCAAAATGAGTTGCTTGCTAAACTCGCCGAAGAAGGTCGTGGGTTTTAGTAAAATGTAAAATATCTTAAATGTTTCTAAATTCACACTTACTCTCAAAATCAATAATATATGTGATAGGGCGCCACTGCGATCGGATTTTTCGATAAAAGGTTTTGGGCGAGATGTTAAAAATCCTGAAAACAGGATAAGTGCCCACTCGGTAAGTTACTAATTCAATTTCAAACAGAAAATTCGTAATATTCAGTTTTTAATGTTCGAAGGTACACGAAGATTTGTTTAAATGCGCTCATCAAATTTATTTCAGTCCAAAATAATGAAAAAAACAATTGGTAAATAAATTTTGTATACATAAAAGTTTAAAAATATCGTAAAGTTGGCGCCCAATAAAAAAAATTTGTGAATTTCAATTACTTAAACTTTTCCTTTTGCCCGCCTATGTTTTACAAAAGTGCTTACTAATTTTAAATTTGGTCAGGGTTAATGACGAGACAAATAGTAAAGTTATGTGAAAGTAGCAATCTTGTACAGAGTGTAGGTTAATTATACTTCTAATTATACCATAAGAGGGCATTGCAAACTGTTTGCTAACTGTTAGTTAATGGCGTTAGAAATTATGTGCTAACAGAGCGTTACAAGTGCGGACTAATTTCTAATTATACCAAAAGACGACGTTATGTTTGCTTCTAATGCCAAAAAAGAGTGACTTGACCTTTCTGAACTGCTTTTGCTAACTTTTAGGTTAAGTTGTACGATTGTTAGATATTAAATTATACCGATCTTTGTTTTTTGTAACTATTTGAGGTAGTCGCCCAATGTTGTCATTGTCTGACAATGAATTTGGTGCCAAGTCATAAGGGTTAGAAATGGAAGCCTGCTGTCTGAAATTAAGTATCTAGTGGAGCCTGTTGTAAATTGGAGCCGAGTTGTTGGAAAATGGTGTGGAGCACTAGCTGTAGTAAATGGGGGCCTTACGTGAATACATAAAACGGCGGAAAACCAAAAATGCACAAGGTAACAAGATGGCGGAAGACCAAAAAGGCACAATGTAACAAGGTGTGTAACAAACAAGATGGCAACAACAAGATGGCTGTAAGAGCCAAAAAGGCACTCAACATCAAGCTTCTCAACCAAGATGCCCCAAGATACTGGAACCAAGATAATGTACCAGTATGCTGGGGTAAGAAGTTAGAGTAACAGTGGGGACCAATCAGAAGCTTGTTGGAAGACAGGTCTGACGAGTTGAGTTAGGGCCAGAAACAAGTTGGAGGGTAATCCAAGATGGCCTACCCACGGGGGCAGGAGTTGAAAACGTTCCATAAGGATGAAAATTAAAAATGATGGATGCAAATGCCAAAATGCCAAAAATGGTGAGTGTGTACCTAGCTACTACTATCCGTTTGATCTATATGTTATAATGTTATAATAGAAAGATTGTTTATTAAAATTTGGCAGGCATGTATATTTTTTTCTGCGCATACGAAATAAGGAAACCATACAGTAATTATTGAAATCCGAGATACAGAGTGTTTCCGAATATTTCTACTTGCATCAGTGGAGTTCGTGCGAGAACACCACAACTTTTTTCAATAAATAAGAATGGCGCCCACTAACTTTCCCCTTTTGATATTTTTGTAGAAATTCGCTATCAATTCTGAATTAAAGTGGGCTCTTGAATTTTTTTCGCAGGACGCACCGTTTTTGATTAAAAAAATAAAACATTATTTATTGCAAATTGTGTAATTTTAATTTCTATTCATAAATTATCTAGTAGGTTGCTGTCAATATTTTTAAATAAAATATGAGGCGGTAAATAAGGGAACATAGGAAGATGCCGATGATAAATTGCGCATGCCTTATCTACATAAATAGTAATTTTTATAAATGGTTTAAATATCACTTTCAATGTCAAACTGCTGGAGCGCCTTCCATGCTATTGGTGCGGGTTCGAATCCCGGCCCATGCAATTTTTTTTTAGGTTACTGTAGTTTTGTTTATCTAATCTAATTATGTTAGGTTACAGTAGTTTTGTTTATCTTATCTAAAATAGATACTCGCCAGCGCCTTGTTCAAACAGCTACGATGACGTCACACATCGGCACCTTCCTATTTTTGCCGCCTCATAATAAAATACAACCATCTCTTCAAAATGCCAATTTAGCATTTTTTTAATTATTAGTTTGCTACAAAATTAATGTCAATAAGTGAATAATTTTCGTGTCTTCAGAAAAATGGAAAATTTTACAAATGCGGAAGTGGTAGATATGCATTCTGTGTTGGTCGAAGTAATAAGAATGGTCTGCAAGAGACGACTGTATGCTGAGTTGTATCCAGAATCACACATTATTTGCTCGCCTTCACAACGTAAGGCGAAAAAGGGATGAAACGAACTGCTGACTGTGGGTGCCCTCGATAAGTACATACTGTGCAACTAGAAGAAGCAGTTCTCGATATAGTTTCGGAGTTACCTGAAACAAGTACTTGAAAAATTGCCAACATATTGTATCCGTTTCATATTCAACGTGTACAGGCGCTAGCTTGCAACCTCGAGATTTCTTAGCGCGTCTAGTTTTTTGCCAGTGGATTCTTATTGTAACCGCTCAAAATCCTAATTTTTTAAATCGCGTTTTTCCAGAGATTCTATACGAAATTTTCATGACAATCACTTGTGGGCTGATGAAAATCCACATAGAATCTTTCAAGCTCATTTTCAACATCAACTTTCAGTAAACGTGTGGCTTGGAGTACTTGATCATATTTCCTCCTATTACAATTAAATGGCGAATCTTATCATCACTTCCTGCAGGAAGACTTACCTGCACTTCTTGAAGAAATTCCTCTTCGCCTCAGACAAAATTTATGGTTTATGCACGATGGTGTTCCAGCCCATTTTACCATTAATGTACGTCGTCACAGTATATTCAAATCGTCGGATAGGTAGGGGAGGTACGCAACGTTGGCCAGCTCGCTCTCCTGAATTAAATTCCTTAGATTTCTGTATTTGGGGTTTTCTCAGGCCATTAGTTTACTACAATCCCGTCGAAAATGTTGAAGACCTTAGGAATCGATTTACAGCCGGCTGTGAGACAATAAGAAATACAGTGGGAATATTTCAGCGAATATGACTTGATCATTGAATTGGACCATATTTCCACCCATTACAATTAAATGGCGAATCTTATCATCACTTCCTGTAGGAAGACTTACCTGCACTTCTTGAAGAAATTCCTTTTCGCCTCAGACAAATTTTATGGTTTATGCACTATGGTGCCCCAGCCCATTTTACTATTAATGTACGTCGTCACTTAGATACAGTATATTCAAATCGTCGGATAGGTAGGGGAGGTACGCATCGTTGGCCAGCTCGCTATCCTGAATTAAATCACTTAGATTTCTGCATTTGGGGTTTTCTCAGGTCATTAGTTTCCCGTCGAAAATGTTGAAGACTTTAGGAATCGATTTACAGCCGGCTGTGAGACAATAAGAAATACAGTAGGAATATTTCAGCGAATACGACAGTCAATCAGGCGAATAGTTGACTCTTGTATCACGTGTGGGGAGGTCATTTTGAACATCTGTTGTAGGTTTGCGCCTATTTAAAATTATTTTTATTACTGTTGTTTTGTGTTATTGTTGCTGTTTAATATTACTGTATTAGATAATAAAACTTTTTAAAAATATCTATAGCAACCTACCCAAAGCGTTTTGCAAATTTCAAGTCAATATCTATAAAACTCTTTGAAATAATTCATAAAAATAAATAAAAAATTAAAATTTAAACATTCTGTATCTCGGAAACGAAGTATATTTATAGTCTTCTAACCCATTTTTGATGCCTGACCTGATTTTCATTTAATGTTGTTGGCCTGACCTCACGTATAGCATACTTACTTTGACATTTCGGTATTGATTTTTCATTTTTAAAATGCCTAATCACAATTTATCGTATTGTAACAAATACGTTATACTTCAATTTTGATCAAAATTAAGAGTGTTGTGGACCACGCTGTATTTTATAAATTTAAAATTGGTATGATTGTTCTGACGAGACTCGAAATTTTTAGTTTTTTATCGTTGGAGTTAGTTTTTCAGTTTTTATCTCCTTCGCAAAGTAATGAGATACATTCAAGACTATTGTTGGGGGGGGGGGGTCATATATATTATAAATGTACAGTTGTCAACATTTTTCTGACGAGTAACGGTAACAAGATGGCGGAAAATAAAAAAAGGCAAACGGCAACAAGAGGGCGGAATCAAGATGGTGACAAACAATATGGCGCCAAACAATATGCCGAAAAAAAGATGGTGACAACAATAAGGCGGAAACAAGATGACTCTAAACCCAAGAAGGCACACGAGGCCAAGCTTCTGGACCAAGATGCCCCAAGATGCTGCAACCAAGATCATGTACCCACATAATATACCATGATCCTGGGGCAAAAAGTGGGAGTAACGGTGGAGACCAATCAGAAGCAAGCTTGACAGAGCTTAGGAATACGGCTAGGACCAAGAAACCAGGGGGAAATGCAAAATGGCTTATCCAGGGGACAGAAGTTGACAAAGGGCATTCTATAGGGGTGAAAATTAAAAATAAGGGATGAAAATATCAAAACAGTGCTAAGTAGGGGTTGAAAATTAAATTAAAATAGGGGTTCAAAATGGCGCCGGAATCTGATGTTTATGTTATAACAAAATGTTTTTTATTAAAAATTACTAACATTTGCGATTCTGGTTTATAAAATTCTGTTATCAATCTCGTTTTTTAACTAATTTGAGAAATTTAAAAATTCATATTAGACAACATTCGATTTTAATCAAGCTTTAAGTTCAAAACTGAAGAACATTAGTGTCACTTTTCTATGGCACATTGTAATGATCCTTACAAATTTTCCTTTTATAAAAAATAATTCCTATCAAGCCTTATTTCCTAGCTACTTCCACAACTGCATTATCATTATTTATAAATGTTACCAGTTGCCATTCCTATTCCCACTGTCTAGATTTCCCCTACAAATACTAGGCCACCTACCATCCAAATTTACCTATTTACGTGTGTAATAAAGCATCCAGCATCCCGACCAGTATTACCAGAATACTAGCTTCATATACAGGCACGCTCATAACAAGTAGACATCCTTTTCACTTTATCCTTTGTACAACATTATCTTCATACCAGACATACACCATTATCCATCATTTTACATTCATACCAGATCTACCTCCGTTTAATCCCCCTGTCCTACCAGAACCTGCCACTTTTTTTACACCACCAGCATCCATCATCTACCTTCATTCAACACCTATACCTACAACCACCCTACTCGTAGTCACGTTTATATAAAACGCTTTTGGCTGCTTTAGCACCGAGCCCGGTATATAAACGTGTCTAAGGCACGTTGTACTTAGTTTGCTGGAGACATCGCTCCGTATAAGTACTGCGCTTCTTGAAGTCACCTAGAATTAAATACCTTCCTCCTCCACAAAAGAGCAACGTATTTTAATTTAGGTCATAATTCAGACCAACATTTTGGCTGCAACCACACCGAAGTGTGCTTCTGAATTATCACTCTCCACGTAGTTATTTCAACGGAGGTCCTGTCCCGAACAGGTAGCTACTTCCAAGCCAATTAACCTCATAGACACCTAATTATCTTCATGGAAAGTGTTCCCTTGTCTTAAATCCCCTACGCTATCACCTATCTCTACTTCTCCACCCTAAGCACACCCTCTCACATCCCCTCCATACAGAATTATTTACCCCTTTCCACCACCCTCACAATCACCATCGAAATTTCATTAACACCATTTATCTTCTCCGTTGCCACTCCAGATAAGTTCATAATAATAAAAACACCTACAATTGATCTATAGCTCATCTAAGCAAAACTTAATTATCAACTCACTAATTAACGATACACGTTAAAAATAAAAATTTCAGAACCACATGGCCGGTATCATAACCACATTATATATATATATATATATATATATATATATATATATATATATATATATACCATCATTGAACATACTCACCTGGTGTATCCACCTGTATATCCCTGCTTCACATCACTAAAACCTTAATACTCACACACGACCGCTACCGTTTTTATGTTTTTAAGATTTAAGATTTCATTTAAGAAAAAATCCACATTTCGTTAATCACGTATTTTACAGCTCTGCGCCTAAAGGGCGAAACAAGCGGAAGTTGACAGTGGCGTCCCAAACCGCAGGACCACCCAGAATTAATTTTTAATTTCCTTTATTTATTATTTTATACACTTACCTAGGATATTTTAAGTTTATTTTCTTTATTAAATCACATTCTCCATATTTTATATTATTTCACATAATAAAACTATATAATTAGATTGTTTTGTAATAATTAATTATCCACAAAATAGTGCGGTCGTTTGAACCACGAACCTGAAGGTTTCAAACTCAAGGGGCTGCCGCTACAACGTTTTTAACATTTTATTTCACCTGTGAACATTTAATCACTTCAATACGATATACATCTTTTATATTGCAACCCTTATTTTCTAATAATTTTATATGCCAAATTTTTGATGTGCTTGACCTGATTCTCATTTTATGTTGTTGGCTTAACCTTACATCTAGTATGATTACTTTGACATTTTGTTAATGACCCGATATTTAGGTTTCCGTTTTTACAATTTTTTCGTATTATAACAAACTCGTACTCTTGGGTCAAAAAATCCCGGGCCTAAGTAACAAAACATAATTTTTTTGAGAAAATTCTTCTTTATTCATCAATATAGTCTTTGGCGGTAATACAATCATTCGAACGCTTTTGTAACTTGTCGATGCTGGCTTTGCACAAACTTGTAGAATGTTTGGCCTCAAAATAGGCTTCTGTTTCTGCGATGACTTCCTTGTCCGAGCGAAATCTCTTGCCACGGAGCATCGTTTTGAGTTCGGAAAAGAGGTGGTAAACGCCGGGGGCCAGATCTGGACTATACGTTGGGTGCGGAAGAAATTCAAACGCTCCAATAACCCAATATAATAGTCGCTGTTAATTGATTTTCCATGTTCAAGGTAGTCAATAAAAATTATACTTTGCGTATCCTAAAATACGGAAGCCTTGCAGGCTGATTGTTGCGTTTTTGGTCGCTTCGGACGGCTTTCGCCGGCTGCTCGCCACTCGGATAACTGTTGACTTGATTCTGGAGTGAAATGGTGGAGCCATGTTTCATCCATTGTGATGTACCGACGCAAAAACTCAGACCGGTTCCGCTTTAACGTGACCACACAGCGCTCTGAATCCATCAATTCATAGTTGTTGTTGTTCTGGTGTGAGCAAACGCGGCACCCATTTGAAAAACACCTTTTTCATACCCAAATGTTTGTGTATAATAGTAAAAACACTACCTTTTGATAACTTCAGAGTGTCAGCTATCTCTTGCAACTTCACTTTGAGATTTCCAATAATAATTTTCAGGGTTTTTTCGATGTTTTATCGATTGACAGCCTGATTTGGACGTCCAGAACGTTCAGCACCATTTGTGTCTTGTGTGTTTAAAATCAGCAAACCAACGTTTAATGGTTGTTGTTGATGGAGCAGAATCCGGGAAACACTTTTGAAGCTATTGCTCAGTTTGAACGGTGTTTTTCCTATTAAAAAACAATGATAAATCATTTGAATCCATTGTTTCTGAAATAACAAAAGTAGTGTTACTTAAACCACTGCAAATTCTAAACTAAAGATCGGATTGTCATGAAATTTGTACATATATATTTGGCACTATTGAAATATCATACGGATATTTCTTTAGAGGCGCCATGTAGTGGTTAGTCCCCGGACTGTTTGACACATGTAATATAAATAAAAAACGGGTGACCATGCACCAATTTTGATCAAGAATAAAGTTTTTTGGGCCATACTGTGTTTTATAAATATAAAGTTTTTAGTTCTTATCCCCTTCGCAAATGAATAAGATATATTCAAGAGTAAAGTTGTCAACATTTTTGACGGGACTTATGAAGATGTTTTAGGGTAAATTTCGACTTTTGCAATTTAACGGGATAAATACAAGGTGTTTATTCCGTGGTTTATAACATGTAGTGGATATGCCAACTAAAGGACATTTGTAGTAAAATATCCCTTAATATGAAAATTTAAATAAACTCACTATTATTACACTAAGTAAAATACTTAGCTTTTATGGATTTTTGAATGGTGAATTTTTATATTTATATTTTACATAAATCTATCGTTTTGATAACAATTACAGTTATCGTTCTCAGTAGTGGCCCGAACTGGTAGCGTAGTGGTGACACAACCTGCTTAGCATTCGGGAGGTAATGGGTTCGATTCCCGTTACCGTCTACCTTGTATGAGGTTTTTTCAGGAGGTTTTCCTCATACATATGTAGCGGCATGGTCACTGCATGTATGCACACCAAATGCGGCTACTTAGGCGAATGTTGAGGTGGTATTCCCCCCCAGAACCCTTACTTCGTTTCTTCCGATCCTTAATCCCACCATGCGTATATACGTAAAGTATGTATGTATGCTGGGAATCCATGATTTAGCTCGGAAAGCTCGAGCACCCCGCCCTCCCCCTTGGGGAGGGAATGAAATACGTGGCCTTTTCCTTTCCTCATAAAATTATGAAATATGCAAAATATGAAAACGCAAACATAAGCCTGCTATTAATATAACGGTTTAATAAATGTATAGAACCAACTATGGAATCTAATTTTAGTAAAGAATAAATAGATCCTTAATAAATTAAACATTATTAAACTGTCTTAGAGCTGACAAATCAGAACACCCTCTAACGGTCGAAGGCTAACTGTGAAAAATGTCACAATCAAAGAGTAAGTTTAACAAAATTTAATCAAATTATGATGTAAGTGTAAAGTTGTGAAAAACTTTAATTTTAAATTGTTAAAAGCATTCACAAATGGAAACTTGGCATATTAATTGAAGATCTAGAGAAATCTAACTAAGTAATATTTTTTTGTAATTGCCATTTTACAGTGAAAACAATGTAGTACGTTTAATATGATTTTTAATTTTGGTTTTCATTTCAACTATATAAGTAGAAAGGGGACAGCATGCGCCATCTTGGATTTTGACGTCACAAGGATGCCCCACGTCGGAGCCCGCATTTTCAACCCATATTTTTTATGGTTTCTTTTCGGAGGCCTTTTTCAACCCTTTGAAGGAATTTTCATCCCTAATTGATTAAGGCCTTTTTTGTTTTTACTCGCTTACTTGACGGGGCGTAGTTTTCACCTTTATTTTATGGTTTCTTTTCGGTGGCCTTTTTCAACCCATGATGGGAATTTCAACCCTGATTATTTTTGTTTGTATTAAGAGCCCTTTTGGTGGGGAGCCCCTAGAGGTTAGGCAATTGTGCGTATTCTTTTAATTCCTATCTACAGTTTGTAACCTTACGAAATTTTATTTATACATTGGGGTTGTATTCTAATAAGGTATCTTGTAAGGCTGACACAGGGCTTCGCAACTTACTGCTGAGACTTAGCCCCGTGACCCTTGAAGTAAAATTTGAATTTGTATTCTAATAAGGAGGCCCTATTGCTATCTTGTAAGACAGGTGTATGAACTTGTGTTAGGGTTTTATTGTAAATATCATAATTAAAAAAGCCTCAGTGAGTTATAAAAAAAGAATTACTGACATTCAGATTATTCTCTAATGAAACAAAAATTGTTTATTAACTTAATTAATTACATAACAGTTATTACAATATTGTTTTCTGAACGAATATTAAAACTGATTGTTTTACGTGCATCGATTGCATTGAAATATGTTTAATATCCATCCGCTCGTTAAATTGTTGTATATTGTACACCTTACATATACACCCACATTGGAAAATCGTCTTCACCATCGAACCGAACATCAGCAACTTGATGGATAGCTCTTTTTCCAACACTTGATGTGCTAGTCTGCAGTAATATTGGCCGATCAATACTTTTAGCAATAATGGCCTATCTACAGGTTGTTTTTCCTTGAAGGAAACTAGTCCAGCAGCTATCTCCTCACGGAATTGTGGAAGCTGTAGAAGCTTTTCTTCTTCAGACACATTGCTAGAATCATTCATCCATTCGTAGCCGCCATGTCCACAAAATGGTCTAATCATAAGATTTCGAATCTTAGCTCGAACATGATATCGACCCATAAGGCCATCCATCAGATCAACTCCTTCATGTGAGCATTATATTCTCGGGTGATTTGCGGGCAGTTGATTTCGATGAATTTCTTCTGATTTCTATCATACCGAGCTGTCTTTTCTGTTTGTTCACCAGGGTTGGTTCTTAAAAAAGGTTCAATGTCAACGTATGTAGCTGCCAGGCGCACACAATTATTATCTTTCCACTCAACAGTGTCAATATCTATTCTTTGGACTGAAGTAATATATTCTATGGAAAATTCTCTATTGTCTTTGCTGACTTCGTTGTCGGTCAGCAGCTTACAGGCTGGTATACGATTGGCTAAAAATACAAAAACAAATAATTTTGTATTTAAAAAATCTACTGAAATAAAATCACTTGTCACTGTTCCCAAACTGTCAACCCTTCTGGCTCGTAAATAAACTAGCAGTGGCAGCGATGCGTGGAAGTTATCAAAGTAGAGGATATGGTGAACGAAATTAAGAATTGTTTGTGACAAACGCACAATATTCGATGTGGCTCCAAGGTCCAGTGTGTTAGGTAAGATAAGATTATCGCCGGCACCATTGTACACTTAACGATAAGCAGACCCGTTCGAATCGCAAAGCACAAACAGTTTGATCCCCCACTTGTGCGGCATGTTTGGCATATATTGACGAAGTTGGTGTTTCGTCTTTGTGGAGCACATTTGTTCATCGACACAAAGTCTAGCCGTTTTTGGGATTGAATGGAATCGATTGTTGAGTTTGTTGACCAGTGTACGGATGAGGAACAACGGATCATATCCCGCTTCACCTTTCTTCTTTCGCTTTGATTCATCTTGGAAGTACCTCTTGATTGCAATAAATCGTTTCAATGGCATACACTTTTGTATCCGCTCAAAAGCATTTTTGCCCCCATAGCTCTCTATATTGGTATAGCGATATAACGACATTACATCATTATTTCAATGGAATGTCTGATTTCATGGCCAGTTGTTTTGAAGGTGGAGATTATATTTTCCTGTAAAGCACGACGGATTGTCTCTTACTTACTTACTTACTTAACCTTCACGCCATTCCCTTGCGGGGTAGGCAAAACAATCCCTGCCTCTTATTTATTTTTCATTCACAATCTTTCGCCATGCTTTCCTATCTCTACATACCTCCCTAGCTTCCGCAAGATTCATACATAGTCTCTGACATGCCCTTTTGTTTTTAGAACTCCTTATCTTTCTTTCCTTTATCAAAGATTCTACTACATTCAGCCAAGTTTTACGCGGCCTACCAGGCCCGGCCTTTCCCCTAACGTCACCCACATATATTTGTTTCGTTAATCTTATGTTATTCATTCTCTCAATGTGACCAAACCAACGTAATGTACAACTTTTATATCTATCCATCATCGTCTTTTCCTCACCACACTCCCTCATTATGCATTCATTTTTTATCTTGTCCCTTCTCGTTTTACCACATGCGCTTCTCAGAAATCTCATACCCACAGCATTTATTTTTCTTTCGTGCTTTTTTTGACATACCCATGTCTCACCTCCATACAGTACTGATGGGACGAATACGCCATTATAGATTGCTCGTTTCGCAGCTAGGCTAATGCTTTCATTTCTCATTATCGTCCACATACTTCCAATCACTTTCCTTCCAGCATTGACGCTTCGTCCAATCTCGCTCTCAATTGTACCATCTGCAGTAAACATTCTACCGAGATATACCAGCTCGTCCACTTGCTCCACGATTTCATCTTGCAGAGTAAATACTCTACTCTCCTTTTACCTTCCCGATTGAACACCACAATCTTAGTTTTGTTCGCGTTTACCTTTAGGTCCATGCTCTCACAGACTGTATCAAACTTCCTCAGAGCGGTTTGCAGCTCATCCGCACTGTCACTTAATAAGACTGTGTCATCTGCATACACCAAGAGTCGTACATTTACGTCACCAACCATTACACCATTTGTATCGTTACATGCTTGTCTAAGACATTTATCCATGTATACATTGAACAACCACGGTGACATCACACAGCCTTGTCGCACTCCTTGCTCAATATTAAAGTATTCACTCACACCTCCTCTCACCCTAACACATGCCCGACTACCGTTGTATACTGCCCTTATTCCATTTATTAGACCTTTATTTACGCCATATTCATTTAATATTTCCCACAGCTTCTCTCTATTCACTCTGTCATAAGCTTTCTCCAGATCTACAAACGCACAGTACAACTTCCTTTTTACCTTTAAACACTTTTCGATCACCTGCTGGAGAGCAACCATCTGATCGACACATCCTCTCCCTGGCATGAAGCCACCTTGCACATCCCACATCTTAGATTGTGTAGTTTCTCGTACTCTTATCAATCAGTATTCTTCCAAATACTTTACCGGGCACGCTGAGCAAGCTTATTCCTCTGTAGTTCTTACAATCACTCTTGTTCCCCTTACCTTTATACAATGGTACAATGATCGCGCTTTTCCAATCACTCGGCACTTTTCCACACGTAAGGCATACATTGAATAATTCACGCAATCTTCGTATAAGCTTTGTACCACCATACTTGAGCATTTCACCAGTGATTTCATCTATGCCTGCTCCCTTGCCGTTTTCAACCTTCCTACCGTTTCTCTACCTCAATTATTCCAATATCCTTCTCAGTTTCATTCATCCTTTCTTCTATATTCTCCTTATTTAACCCTTCAGTCTTACGTTCCTCACTACTGTACAGCTTTCCGAAATACTCTTGCCAGCATTTCCTCACTTCACAATCGTCCCATACTATTTCGTTTCTATCATTCATCACTCCTGCAGCGTTCTGTTTTGGGCCATTCCAGAAGAGTTTTTTGTTTCCCTCAAAATCATTCTGCATTTTCTCTCCTTCCACAGCCATCACTTCCTCTTTACTTATTCTCACTGCCTCCTTCGCTTCTTTGTTTCTTAATCTGTACACCTCATACAATCGTTTCTTCTCAGTCTCATTTTTTGCAGCAATCATTGCCATGTACGCATCTTTTTTCTTACTTACTGCCTTTTTTACCGACTCATTCCACCAAGCACATTTTTCTGTCTACCTACAATCCCTCTTCCACATATTCGCACGGCACAGTTGACAACAGAGTTTTTCAAGCTTATCCATGCACTTTTATTTGTTCGTTCCACACTGCTTCATTCACATTCAACTCTTTATTGACAGCATCTGCGTATTTCATTCTCGCACCATTATCCACTAGTTTGTCAACCCTAATTCTGGACGTTCGCACTACGTTTGCTTTCCTTCTCCACACCCACTTTTTCCCTAGACACACTCTCGATATAACCAAAAAGTGGTCCGATCCACACTCCGCTCCGCGCATTACTTTTGTGTCTTTCACCAGGTTTCTAAGCCGTTCATCATACACTATCAAGTCTATCATACTTTTAGATTCACCTCTTTGCCATGTATACATATTCACATTTTTATGTTTAAACCACGTATTGGATACAAACAGGCTTCTCTCCACACAGATGTTCAGCAGGTGTTCACCATTCTCATTGATTCTTTGGTCTCCAAACTTTCCTAGAACGCGTTCACTATGTTCTCTCTGTACACCCACCCATCCGTTCATATCCCCTAATATAATCACTCTTTCGTTTGGCTTACATACGTTCAACACGTTCTCCACTTCATTCCAGAAGTTCTCACGCTCCTGGTCTCTTTCTCCATTCACCGGTGCATAGCATGCAATAAGAAAAATTCTTCGAAACTCCACTTTCATTCTAACCCATATTACCCGGGGGAGAGACCAATTCGTACTGTTTAACACATCTTTTCGCTCGTTCACTTATGATCACCCCAACTCCTTTTGCGCCATGCACTTCCGTCTCAACTCCTGACCATAGTGCCAGGCTGCCATCCTCCATCTCCACAGCATCCTTTCCTTTGCGCTTTGTCTCCGATACACACAGAATATCAAGGTGTCTTTCATACATTACATTCGAAATTTCAAATTCTTTACCATGCATACCTCTAACATTCCACGTACCGACTCGCCATTCATTCCTTGCACAGTCGTCAGCAACGGGGCCTGTCTGTTTCGACCTTGACCGCCCCTTGTAGCCAGGTCGATCCGAGGCAATTGTATTGTTCTCTTGAGTAATACCCTAGCGAGCAGACCGGTTACTGGCCAAATCGTGCCCCGTACGATGTAGCATTCCCTACTAACGGTATCGTCCTACTACCGAACAGTCTTTAGCGACCATTTCAATAATGTCATCGGTGAAAAAGTAATTGAAGAAATCCATTGGTGTTTGGAGCTCTTTCACAGCCGCTGGAAGTAATGAATCGCCACGAAAAGCCACCTCGTTTACATGTAAGCGCATGGGGAGTTTACGCCAGATCAACGTGGATAGCTCTTTCGGATCCTTTGATATTGCAGTTGGAGCTGTAAATAAAACATAAACACAATGAACTGCATAAAGTGGTTTGCATAAATACAAGGGTAAGGTAAATAGTTCTCGGCCTGACAGATATGGCACTCCAATCAGGAAAAATTTCGGTTTCGTGTCTGGGTGCACGTGTCATTAGTTCGGATGACAAGTGTCAACTTGTTCTCCCACGTAGTTTGTTATAATCTTATAATAATTGCAGTAGGCGCCTTGCGTGTTTTTCATTAAAATGAATAAACTTGAAGATTGTGCGGTCATAATATTTTACGGTTTGGATGGATTAACCCCAATGAAATTCATCCGAAGTTGACAAAAACTTGACGAGGACTCTGCTCCTTCAATGTCAACCGTTAAAAAGTGGGCAGCTGAATTTAAACGTGGTTGCACATTCCTCGAAGATGACCCACGTGAAGGACGGCCAAAAACCGCAACCACACCAGAAACCATTGAAAAGTGCATGATATCGTGTTGGATGATAGGCGAGTAAAGGTGAGTGAGATAGTTGAGGCTATGGGGATATCGGAAGAAAGGGTGCGAAACATCTTGCATACAGAATCAGGAATGCGAAATTTCTGCGCAAGAAGGGTGCCGCATTTGCTGAATGCCGTTCAAAAGCTAATGCGCAAACGATTTTCGCAGCAATCTCTGGATTAATTCCATGCGGATTCAACCGATGTTGTGCGGCGATTTGTCACTATCGGTGAGACATGGGTCCACCACTACACTCCAGAAAGGAAATAGCACTCCAAGCAGTGGGTGGAAGCCGGTGGTTCAGCGCCAAAGAAAGGCAAATCGGTCGCATCCTGCCGGAAAGATCATGGCCAGCGTTTTTTGGGATGTAGAAGGGATCCTGTTAATTGATTACCTTGCAAAAGGCAGAACAATTACAGTCGAATATTACTCCAACCTTTTTGGCCAGCTGGATGCCAAAATTCGCGAGAAGAGGCCTGGCTTGAAGAAGAAAAAAATTATCTTTCACTAGGACAACGCACCTGCTGCACACAAGGGCGCGTTGGCGATGGGAAAACTGTGGGATTTGAGTGACGATTTGCTCGGCCATCCCCCTTATTCTCGTGATTTGGCACGCTCAGATTTCCATCTGTTACCAAACTTGAAGAAATTTGTTTCCGGGAAGCGCTTCTCATCCAATGAAGAAGTTGAGAGGGCAGTAGATATTTTCACAACCTCCCAGACTCACTTCCGGGAAGGAATACTGTTGAAGAAACTGTGGACCAAGTGCATTGAGGCCAAGCGAAATTATGTACAAAAATCATTTTTTAACTGAAAGTAGTAGTAGAGTTTTTCACCATATCCTCGTATGTCAAATATACCTTCTCCAGTGAAGCCACTAGCAGTACGTTGAACTGAAGGTCCAGTAGCTTCAACTGTTGGCAATGGAGATCGAGGTCTCTTAGGTGGTTTGAAGCGTGCATTTGTTACGGTGGGAGTTGATGTAAACTGTTTCTGATTCTGCAACATTGAGAACTAATGTTGAAGAAGCCGCTGGTTGTTCGATTGCACTTATATTGAATGAAAAATTCAGAGCTTGTACAAATTCATCCGCGTTCTCAACTTCATTCATTTCCTGGATGCATTCTTCGATTGTTCATCTAAACTATCAGCCTCGATGTTATCAACAACATAGTCCGAGTCAATGACACTGTCATCGCTACTATAAATTTCATCTTCACTTTCCACTGAACCCTGAACTCGAGCAATTGCTCATTTGACAATTCTTCCAAATTAAAATTTTTCTTATAACAACGCTTAGACGATCCATCCTACATACAAAAATAAATAATAAAAGGTAGAAGTAACAGAATATCAAGCGATTAACGATGTTTTTATGCACAAAAGATGAAAACAACAATGAAATAGAGACATTTTTTTTACATGCAATCAGACAAAACCGTCTTGAGACGATCTTGCATTTTTTGTTTCTAAAGCACACTTCCAATCATTTTTGCACTTCAACTACATTAAATAACTTAAATATAATATGCTAACTATTTCCGGTAAAATTATGACGTCGATCACTTGATTCTAAATATGTTTCTTTGCGAAATAACTACAGCTCTTTTTCCGAAATAATTTTCTTGGCTGCTCGCACTTGACTAATAACAGAATACAAAGGCACCGTTCGTTTCCGTTCATTTTTTCTAGGAAACTAATCTAATGATAGTTTCTGCAACCTTAAGCAAAAAAAAAATATTTAGATTTGACTCTCTAGACCAAAAATCGAAGGCCGTCTTTTTTTAATTGTAAGATGTCAAAACATATTTAAACGGAAACCTTCTTGTCTATCGAAATTATTAGGATGTCAATAACTTCACGTTGTAAGCAAACATGATAATGAGTTTGTCTTGACAATATTTCCATATTAGCAAATTGAATGTTATGATTTAAATTATTTAAAGCATGCTCAGCTACTGCAGATTTCTAGGTTAACCTCATTACGTTCTTTACGTCTTGTATAAAAGCTACGTTTTGTGGTTCCTATGTTATATTTTTCTACTAGAAAAAAATAACTTATATATCTATAAATTGAAAAACATTTAAGGGAATTTTCCCGTGACAAAATTTTTATATTGCAACCCTTTTTGTCTAATAATTTCTACATACCTAATTTATACTCTTCTAACCCAATTTTTGATGTGCTTGACCTGATTTTCAATTTCATATAGTTGCTCTAACCTCACATCTAATACACTTACTTTGACATTTAGTTAATGACACGATATTTATGTTTACACATTTAAAATACATTTCGGGTTGTAGCAAATTGGTATATAAATCAAAAACTTTAATATCCTAAAGGAAATGAAATTCGTCGATGATACATCGACAAATGGGGATTATTTAAGCGTTGTGGATGAACATAAATTTACATTTTAAGGTGGATCCCTCTATTATATCCCAGCCTTAATGTGTCTAAATTCAATCTAGATAACAATCTAGCTTCGCCTAAAACTGCTTGAAAATTTTCAATCAATATAAAGAGATGGAGAAGGGTAACTGAACTTTCTATTAGATAATGTAAATTAAAGAGGTATTTTACACTTTAAACTAAAAATAAAGCGCGGATGTATAATCCTTGTATATCAAGAGATTCAATAGCTTCGAGCTTTGTACTTGGCATAAGTACCTCTTTGATATGATAAAAGTAATTTACCCTCTTTAAGGAACTCGTAAGCAATTGTTTATATAAAGAAATTTACATTGAATAAGCCAGACTAATCTGAAAATCTTGTAATAATTAAAACACCTTCTTTACTAATTAATTACAGAAGCCGGATTTGTATGCGTTGGGAAAAAAAGTACGTAAGAATCCTTCACCTTTAATTTTTGTAGTTTAAACCTACAAAAACAGGAATAGGGAGAAAATTTAATTTATCCTAAGAACTTCACACCATACCTATATCGCCTATTTAACGACTAGACTGACCCACCTTTAATGACCTCACTCACTCTAGAGACCCTAATGCAATTTAAACTCTCTTAAAATGTACTAAAATATAGATTAAAGACAAACCTAATTTAATATTTCATTACGTTACGACATCATGAATGCGTAAAGTTTGTAAATTGTGTATCGATTTTTAGAATAGGGACGTTTCGATAACAATGTTATCGCTCTAGTTACTTCATTTGCTCTTTTGATGCGTAATTAATTGAAATTGGAAAACACAAACTATAGTGAGGTTAAATATATTATTTCAACATTAATATTTAGCATCAGTTATATACGCATGGTTTAAATCTTGATGTTTGTTAACCGACAAGTTTAAAAAGTTTGATTGGTTAAAATTTAAAAATAAGCCAATTACATTTTTCAAATAGGTCAGTTAACTACTCTGAAGTCACTGAATTTTTTACTCACTCGCTCGCTCGTCTATGATTTTCTTGTTAACGCTCTTACTGTTGATGGAGTTGCCAAATGGATTTACTCGATCAAAATTTGACGCCCCATGAGTGTTTGCCAAAATTTGGGCGGAATTATACACATTTTCGTTCTGATCTCTGCAAAATTGATTACCCCGATGGCCAAGAGTCAAATTTTAGGTGTTAGTCAGCATTTGGGCCGACTTTTGCCCCTAATATATATTTATACACCAATTTCGTTGGGTTCGCCGATTTGTGTGATGACCAAGCGCTAAATTTGCGCCTCATGAGTGTTTCTCAAGTTTTAGGCTTATTGTTTTGCGTCCCATCAATGTTTGTCCAAATTTGGGCTGAATGTTGCCTAAACTCTATATTTTGTACACCAATTTCGTTGGGTTTGAGGAAAAATGGACTGTTTTGATGACCAAAAGTAAAAAATTGGTATACTTTATTATAAAGTAAAGTTCTGGATTGCTATCGAGCGGATTCTCGATAAACATTAAAAATATGAACAAGAGGGTCTCTTAGCAAGCGCGTCTGTATCTTAATAAGAATACGAGATACGAAAAAACTTTATTCGGAAAAGTTATAGAGTACGAAGTAAGAAACTTGCATTCACATTTTTTTTAATGCTTCCGTTTCCCGTAAAACTCCAAGATACACAACTGTAGTTGAGGTAAATTATGTAATCCATGTGTGTTGGTCAGCATTTGAGCTGAATTTGGTCTGATATATATACATATATATATATATATATATATATATATATATACAGAGTGGACCAAAAGTCTGGAAACGCCCAATTATCTCGTAAATTGTTATTCGGAATTGTACAAAACTTGGGATAAGCCTATTTTGAGATACGTAGATTCCAGATTTGACATTTGCAATGTTGCCAGATTTGCCGTTTCTCTGATATTATTAGTCACTTTGGTTTTTTAAATGCATCACCCCGTATATGCAGTCGTTATTGGAATCTGCTCTTCAATAACGCCGAACATTTACACCAAAATAAGCTGGAGCTCCTTCTTGCTGAAACCATATCTGATTAAAATTGGCTCCAAACAAGTTTCTCAGTGTAAGTACAATTTCATTTCTATGTAGCATTTCGTACTTATCTGACGTTCAATTTCCTTCGATAAAGAACGGCACAATTAACAGAGTACCCACTATACCTCACCATACATTTAATTTTTGTGGTCTGAGTATCGTTTTCACACATCCAGTGTGGATTTACGTCACTTCAGTACCTTAAATTATGTCAATTTACACACTCACAGAGTGTAAAGGTTGCTTCGTCGAAAAAACATATGTTGTTAACGAAATTTCCGTCATTTTCAATTTTATCCATCATTACCTCAGTAAAGTCTAATCTACGGTCGAAGTCATCTTCACTTAATTCTTGCATTAAATGAATTTTGTATGGTTGAAATAATACACGTAAGACTGAAGAATGACCTATATCTTGTAATTATGCAACCCTGCATGAGGATGTATGTGGATCTTCAACGTAACTCTGCATTATATCTAAGGTTTTGTTCTCATTTATAACTGTTTTTGGTCTACCTGATCGGTATCTATGTTTTACTTCTCCAGAGTCCTCAAAGCGCTTTACCGTCGCCTTATGGATAGGAGAACGGTTTGAGAAAGTATCGTTGAACAAGTTGCCTACTGCACTATAAGATCTTTTTCTGTCGCCGTACCCTCTCATTAGAATAGTAATTCGTTCTTTTTCATTAACAACCATTTTAGAGAAGCAATTTACTTTGCAGAAATCAAACTACTGTCAGTTTTATTTGAGAATGTAAATGGTGCACAAATGTCAAAATCACAGCATTCTATATTTAAATATTTAAATTTCTTCTAATCTACATATTTTGCACTGTTTTATGTATTTAAGACCTTCTAGACTACATAAAACCATAAGTGTTACATATGGTTGAACTCGTATTGAAGAGGAATGATGGATAAAATTGAAAATGACGGAAATTTCGTTAACATATGTTTTTCCGACTAAGCAACCTTACACTGTGAGAGTGTAAATCGACATAATTTAAGGTACTGGAGTGACGTAAATCCACACTGGATGCGTGAAAACAATACCAAAGGCCACAAAAATTAAATCTATGGTCAGGTATTGTTGGTACTCGGTTAGTTGGGCCGTTCTTTATCGAAGGAAACTTAATAAGTACGAAATGCTACTTAGAAATGAAATTGTACCTACACTCAGAAACCTGTTTGGAGCCAATTTTAATCAGATATGGTATCAGCAAGATGGAGCTTCAGCTCAATTTGGTGTAAATTTTCGGCGTCATTTAGATGAGATATTTCCCGGACGATGAATTGGTAGACAAGGTAGTATTTAATGGTCGCCCCGTTTACCTGATTTCAATCCTAAAGATTATTTTTATTGGGGATACTTGAAAAATTCAGTTTACAAAACTACATCAACAAGTCTTGCAGAGCTGAGGCAACGAATTATCGATGAATCTCGATTAATTTCTAGACAATCATGGAGAAATGGGCTAGACGCATTCTACTATCGATTAGGGTACTGGCAACTCACAAATAGAGCACATTTTGAACACTTGATTAAGTAATCATTATGTTAAAAATGTTGTAAACTTTCAATTGTTACGTTTTAATGTAATTGAAATAGTTTGTAGTAATTAATTTATTGAGACAAAGGAAAAAGAATGGGTAACGTATTTCATTCCCTCCCCAAGGAAGAAGGCGGGCTGCTCGAGCTTCCCAAGCTCCTTCAGCCACAATCATGGATTCGCAGCATACATATATACATTACGTATATATGCATGGTGGGATTAAGGATAAGTGTGGTCAAGATAGGATCGGAAGGAACGGAGTTAGGGTTCTGAGGGGGAAAATACTACCTCAGTATTCGCCTAAGTAGCCGCACATGGTGTGCATATATGCAGTGACTATGCCGCTACATGTGTATGAGGAAAACCCCCTGAAAAAACCTCATACTAGGTAGACGGTAACCGGAATCGAACCCATTTCCCCCCGAATGCTAATCAGGTCGTGTCACCACTACACTACCACCTCGGTAGTGAGACAATAGGCGTTGCTAGACTTCTGTTTTATGTATTTAAGACCTTTTAGTCTACATAAAATCATAAGTGTTACATATGGTTGAACTCGTATTAAGAAGGAGATTCCAATAATGACTGTATATACAGGGTGATGTATTTAAAAAACCAATGCGCCAAAATAATATCAGAGAAACGTAAAATTTGGCAACACTGCAAATGTTAAATCTGGAATCTCCGTATCCCAAAATAGGCTTATCCCAAATTTTGTACAATTCTGACTAGCAATTTATGAGACAATTGGACGTTTCCAGACTTTTGGTCCACTCTGTATATAGTTTTAAGTAGTACTTTATGCGAAGGACCCTAAATGCTAGCATAAAAACCTAAGAACAGGAACCACCAACAGCCCTCTTGCGGCATGAAGAAAGAACGACAGACAGGATAAGCAAAATACTTTGAAAATAAAAAAAGACGATATTTACCACACCAAAAGTGGCCAACGTATTCCGAAACGCAGAAGACCAAATCAAGTTAGAAGATCACGGAGTATACGAGATACCATGTAATGATTGCGATATGACCTAGATTGGGTAAACAAACAGGAAAATAAATGCAAGGAATAAAACGCATGTAAATGTTGTAAAAAAAACAACCTACATCGTCGCTTGCACATGTAATAATTACTGACAAAATCAGCTTTGACAACACCAAATCTTTAGTATCGAACATACCACAACCGGAAAAATAATAGATGCTATAGAAATAGAAAGGAAACCAAACAGCATGAACATAAGAGATGACACCATGAGACTACCAATAGCATTGATAACGATTTGGGAACCCTAACAAGAAAACATTATCATGAATCAACCAAAAAGTGAAATGCAGAACAAGAAAAACTCAAATCGTCGCCGAAGCGAAAAAAGATCAGTATATATAGCACAGCAAATACTAACAGAAGGCAGTTCAATAGGAATAACTAGAAGCAGAAGCAGACAATTACCAACCTGAAGATAGCAAATGTAACTTTCCCGAAACGTCGTAAAGAGATGAAGAGTTTCGGGAGACGCGGATCAACACTCGGAAAACCAAGGAGATATATATATATATATATATATATATATATATATATATACACGTACAAAAAAATTTGATGGGCCAAGAACGGAATTCTGTGGCCCATGAGTATTTGTCTCAATTTGTACTGAATGTTGCTTAAAATCTATATTTTTGTACGCAATTTCGTTGGGGTTTGTGGTTGCGAAAAAATGCATTGAGTTGATGACCGAAAGCTAAAATAAATACTATGAGTATCCGACGAAGGAAAAAGGGAAGGAAAAGGTCACGTGTTTGAGCTTTCCAAACTCCTTCAGCCTCAATAATGGATTCCCAACATACATACGGTGGGATTAAGGATAGGTTCGTCCAGAATAGGAGCCCCAGTATTCACCTAAACAGCCACAAATGGTGTGTGTATACGCAGTGACCATGCTGCTATATGTATATAAGTACCTACCCGAAAAAAACCTCATACTGGGTCCCGGGAACCGAACCCATTACCTCGCGAGTGCTAACCTAGTAGCGTTACTACAACTGTACTAGCTCGGTTTACAACACCAACTCTTCTACGGTTTACGAATTTTTATTAGGGTATTATGGTGAAACGCCATTTTACGAGCATCAGTACAAAATATCCAACGGCATGTTTTATAAAATTTGGAATATAAGGTTGGTTAATTAAGAAATAGAGCGCGGCGCCATCTATACGTTGACAATAAAAAGGGATACGCTTTAAATCCCTTGTGGTTAATTTTTCAAAGAAATATTACGTACACCTTGTTCGTCTGTCATTAGTCCGTCCATTACTGTAATTACTCCTGAACAGCTTAAGATACCAAAGTACGGTTTTCTGCATTCAGTTTGGTACACATAAGCTAATACAATATTTTATCAAAAATCTTATCGTACTTCGTCAAAAGCCAATTCTCTCAGCGAATCTCCAGGTTTGTTTTCTTATTACGTCGCTTCTACAAAAGTAAGATAATTCCGTTCATAGTGTACACATTGACTATGAACTATAACATTTTACTTCCAAAACAAAATACTCCTTTCACCTTGACTATGTACCACACCTTTAGTAAAAAAAAGCAAGTAAAACAATTTAAACCTAAGGACGTGTGGTGTTTGCACAATATCGAACGAGTCTTGTGTCTGTCTGTGCATAATATAACTCGGCTCTTTTCGACTTCTGGTTGTGAAACATATAACCCTGGATAACCAAAAGCTAAATACTGTTGTCCATGAGCGTTGATCAGCACTTGGCTTGAATTTTGGCCAATATCTATGTTAATACGTCAAGTTTGTTGGGGACGTGCCAAACGGATTCTTTCAATGACCAAGAACCAAATTCTACGGTAGACGAGCATTTAAGCCGAATATTTCCCAAAATCTACATTTATACGTCAATTTCGTAGGGATCTCGACAAAATTGATTAATGTTAATATAATATACTTTAATATTAATACCATTAATGTTGAACATTATTAAACGATTACTGTGAGGTAAAAAAATTCATTTCGTAAAATTTCGATTTGATACATCCTAAATATCAGAAGAAAACTGGGGGTATAAGGGATGTCTGTATTTATTAATCAACAAAGTTGAGTTTTTTTCATTGTTAAATTAGAAAACCCGTTTCGGCAATTTCTTAGAATTTTGAAATGAAATTTTGGCAACAAATCCAAAACATTAAAAAGCAAGCCAGGGGGGAGCGCAGTGGGGGGAGAGCGATTTTTTTAATTACTTTCTCCAGTCGTTTAGCCGATATTTGGGAAAAACTATATTTTAATTTTGTGTATATGATTAATACGAAAAACCGTGTTGGCCATTTTGAAGAAATTTGAAATGGAATTTTGGTGTTTAGTCGAAACAATTAAAAACAGGCGCGAAGGTAATGGGGAGGAAAGAAACTTTTCCCGTCAGAAAAATGTTGACAACTTTAAGTTTATAGAATATGTGATACTACTCTCCCCCCAAACGATCCTCTTCAATGTATTTCATTAATTTGCGATCAAAACTGAAAGCTTACTCCAAAGATAAAAAATTACAAATATCGTATTTCACCAGAAAAATTCTGCCAACTTTAAACTATAAAATACAGTGTGGTTAAAAACACTTTATTTTTGATCAAAATTGGTGCATGGCCTCCCGTTAAAAATTCTCGATAAAAATGGACAGCGATGGTTGTTTCAAATTTTCTAGACCACGCCGCGCCATGTGTAATAACGGATTTATATACAGAAAATTAGTTAAAATATGCGCATATATATGCATCCAAAATCTTTAAAATATGCACTTGATTCTGTAAAATATGCACAAAATTATGCAGCATATGCACTAAATTTTACTTACGCTTGAAATATTTCTGAGCAAGTTAGTCAAGATAACAATGGGAAGGAATTAGTGATGAGAATAATCGAGACATTTACATAATCGATTATTTTATTACTATTTATTAGTAATCGAGGTATTTTAATTATCGACTAATAGTAGTTACTAATTAGTAGTTTGAAAATTTCTAAACTAAAGGATCATAAAAAAAGCTACTAAAGAAATGCAAATTATTGAAACGAGCTTTTCCCCCGCAAAATTTTGCGGTAAACATATAATTTGAAATTGTTTCTTTGAAAACAAACTTAAAATGTTAGCGTCGGGTGCTAGACTTTTGCAAAATTTAAATCAAATTTGTAAAAAAATTAAAACCTTAAAATCAAATTCTGGCTCCGTTATTTCTTTCTACACAAATTTACCTTTATATCAAAAAAAAAAAACGTCGAAATCCGTCAAGCGGTTGTCTCGCAAACTGCGTGAACTAAATGACCCGATTGTTTTAATATATAGTATTATATAATTTCATTTTCATTTTATTTGTTTGAGTAGGTTAAGAAAAACATTTTTAAACTTTTGATATAAGCATTACGTATATTGCAATTGCTTATTAACATTAAAGTATCCGGTCTATTCACCCATTCATAGAAATAATCTCATTAAATTGCTATTTGGAATTTGGATAACAAATGTAATTAGTCAAACGAACAATAATAGTAACTTATTGCCATTGGCCCTCAGAACAATAACCTATTGGAAATTTGAAACTGAAAGATTTATTGCATTCTACTTTAATGAGTTTCCTGTAGATAAATAAATATGCAAGAATGCACATAATTTAATATAATTCCAATGAACCTCTAAAATGGGAAGAAGAAAAAAACGGCGAAAAACTTCACGAATGTATAGAATAAATGTAATTTTTCATTTTCATTATAAAAAAAATTTTAATTGAAAAAATATACAGTAAATGCACGCAATGAATGAAATATGCAAAATATGCAAAATATGTAAAATAAAGTAGGTGTCAATCGAATTTAAATTATGCGATTCGTGTATAAACAAAATATTTTTGATAGCTTATTTATATTATAGAATATGCATTTTGCATATAATCCGAGCTCTAGTAATAACTAATAAACCACTAAGCAATCATCTTGAATTATCTCATTCATTTTCAAAAGGGGTGAAAGACTAATACCCTCCACCCTCCTCGCAATTTGTGAACTTCCTCACAAAGATAAAGAAACTTAAAAAAAATGATGTCCTGTCAATTTTAAACTTGTAAAATACAGTGCAGTCCAGAAAATTTGAAAGTAATGGGAAGCTTTTTTATTATGTTTTACAAACAAATTTATCCTTTATAAGAATTAGGGCATGGCCCCTCACGTAAATTGGTAATCCGAAAAGTAGGTTAAGATGAATTAAAGAAAAATGATTAGGTCAAAAGTTATCATGATTTACAACAAAAAAATAGACTTGACATACTTAACCTTTGTGTTAATTTTAGTAAATCTCTTTGAAGGATATTGTAAAAAGTATTTGATTAGAAAGTATTACTTATCACCTATTCAAAATTATGAAATAAAACGTTAAGCATAAGTAGAATAATAATAACAAAGTAATCTAATAAAAGTTTTGTTCGGTAAGGCTAAATATTAGATAATAAATTTGTTTTCAGCCAACTTTCATATTGAATAGATGGTGGTTTTTTTTGTGTAGATTTCACATTTTGACTTCATTGGACAAAACGTATAAAAATTTCTCCTAGTGGAGACATTTACATTTGAATCCTCTCTCATGGTCATATTGGAATGCATATGAAGTTGGTTCCTTCAAATGAGTATAATGTAAAAAAAAACGCTGCCAAATTATCTGCCATAATGATTGTTGATCCGCCATTTTGAATTTTTTAATTTTGACAAATGCTTTATTCTTAGCGATCTTAAAAACCCCCAATACCCGCCTTTCAAAAAAAGTTTGCACCCTAAAAACAGTGCGCCACTGGCAGTTTTTGAAATTTTATTCTTTAGATAATGTTTTACAAATTAACAAAATTGCAAAATTGATCATTAGCCCACAATATCTGAATTTTAGTCATATCGGATTTTAAACACGATAATCTCCCGTTTTTGTTACGCCATTTTGAATTTTTTTATTTTGAGAAATGATTTATACTTGGTGATATTAACCCCCCCAATACTCGACTTAATAAAAATTGGTTGATAAATTAAATAAACACGATAATACCCCGTTTTTGTTACGCCATTTTGAATTTTTTAATTTTGACAAATGATTTATACTCAGCGCTTTAAAAGCCCCCATTACCCGACTTTCAAAACAATCGGTTGATAAATCCAAAATGTACCATTTCGTACCTTAAAAACGGCGCGCCACTGGTTATTATATTTTTTTTTATTTTGAAATTATATAAAACAGTATTAGTTTGTTTTTTTTTAAATTGAAGCAATGAATTTTTTAATTTTTTTATCCCCTAAAAATTCCCCGCCACTGGTTGGATTTGGCTCATTAACGAACTTGACGTAGATTTTATGGCAAATAATGTTTGTACCTAATTTCATATCGATAGCTTTAATAGTTCAAAAGATATCCCGTACACACACAAACGGACACAATTTTTTTTTACTAAAAACTTGTTTTTTATCGATAGCTTTAATGTTTCAAAAGATATCGCGCACACACAGGCACACAATCAGACACGAGATTTTCTTTTCTAAAAATGTGTTTTTCATATTGTTTAGGCCACAAAATGTCGAGAAATTCAAAAAAGGGTTTGAAAATTTAAACCGGTTACATAGCTTTCTCTTTATACGTACGTATATGAGACAGCAATAATAGTCTGTTTCAATTGTCCACTTAAGTCCACATGGATGTTTCGTTTGTTCACTTTTCAAGAAAAAGTTCACTGAAAATAAATGTTTGAATTCACCTTCAAATGAAAAATTTAGCAAACTAACTACGCCAATGAATTGTCCACGATTGTCCACTTAAGTCCAGAAGTTTCTTTCATTTGCTCTCCTTACAAAAAAATAGGTAGCAATAAATTTTTTTATATTTTTATTAGTGTATGAAACATTTTAGAAACTAATTATTCCAATCGATTGTCCACTTAAGTCCACGTGTTTTTTCATTTGTCGACCTTATCAAAAGATGTTAGTTGATAATAAAGATTTCTAGAAAATTTTTATTAGTACCACTAAATAAGAAATTTTACAGACTAACTACTGCAATCGATTGTCTACGATTGGTCGATGTAAGTCCACTTTTCTTTCATTTATCCACATTTCAAAGTTATGTGGGTTTGTAGGTTTTTGAACTTTATTTTCACTGACACCTTCAATTGAAAAGTTTAACATATAAATACGCCAATACACCGTCTACGATGTGTTCACTTAAGTCCACAAGTTTCCTTCATTTGCCCTCCTAGCAAAAAAATAGGTAGTAATAATTTCTTTCAAATTTTCATTGGCAAATTGAAACATTTTACAAACTAATTATGCCAATCCACTATTTGTCCACATGGTTTTTTCATTTGTCTATATTACCAAAAGATGTTAGTTGGTAATACAGATTACTAGACAATTTTCATTAGTAACCTCTGCATGATAAATTTTACAGACGAACTACTCCAATCGATTGTCCACTTAAGTCCACGTTTCTTATAATTTATCCACATTGCAAACAAATGTGGACATAAACGTTTTGAACATTATTTTCACTAACACCTTTAAATGAAAAGTTTAACGACAAACTATTATGCCAATCGATTGCCCATGATTTGTCCACCTTAAGGGCACAAGGTTTTTCTATTTGTCCACCTTCCAAAAAAAAACGTTAGGTGATAATAAGAATGTTTAAAATTTTTTAGTTAGTACCTTCTAATAAAATATTCTACAGACGAATTACTCTAGTCGATTGTTCAGGATTTGTCCACTTACGTCCACGTTTACCTTCAAATGAAATATTTAACAAGCTAATACGCCAATCGATTGCCCATGATTTCTCCACAAGTTTTTTCCATTTGTCCACCTTGCAAAAAATTTTAGTTAATAATGATTAAAATTCTTCCGTTAATGAAATATTTTACAAAGTAACTACGCCAATCGGTTATACTCGACTTCTCCACATAAGTCCGCAAGTTTCTGTCATTTGTCCACTTTTCCAAAAAAGTTTAACGATAAAAGAAAACTCGTGTGAAGTTATCCACGGATTTTTTTACTATCCACGGATATTTTCTGTACATAGTAAGCTTAAACATTTTCGGAAAATTGTAAATATAAATACAGTTAATGATGTTTTAAGATTATTTTATTTTTAACAATTAAATATTAATCGAAGAGCCTCTCAAACTTATGACTCATGACTATCTCCTCGTACTCAACTGTATACATAAAAATGTATAATTGTTTCATTTACCTAAATCGGCACTTAATCGGAAACTTAATAACCAAAAACTGCGATATAAGTATTTTTTATACCGTGAAGTTCACATTAGCGAGCGCGCAGTAATCACCCTTGGCCGACTCAAAGACCCAAAATTTTTTTGGACTATTTGAAAGGACACAACAAAAAAAATTATATAAAATTGCGATGTAACTAATTTTTATAACGCTAAAAAGAATTCACAAAGTTCACGTTCGCGTTCGCGCAGAGCTGACCCATCGATGAGTCAAAGACCCAAACATTTTTCAAATTTTCTTTAACTATTTCAAAGGACACAATGAGAGTCATAATTACAAAAAAATGCGTTATGTGTTTTAATACCGTCCAGAAAAATTCACAAAGTGCGAACGTAAACTTTGTGAATTTTTCTTGACGTAAAAAATTTTCAAAACTATTAGGTCTTCGACTCGGTCACCAATGATCACTGCGCGAACGAGGGCTTGAACTTTCCGTTATAAAAAATACTTTTTAGAATCTTTTGTTATTACGGTTCTTATTAAGTATCATTTAACATAGTTAAACAAAATTTGAAACATTGTTAGGTTTTCGAGTTTGCCACGGGCGGTCACTGCGCGTGTGCGTTTGTTATTCCGGTTCTTTCTTATGTGCCATTTGGGAAAGTTAAAGAAAATGTGAAAAATTTTTGGGTCTTCGACTCAGACACGGACAATCACAGTGCCAGAGTGAACATGAATTTTTCGATTTTTCTAAATGTTATAAAAATACTTACATCGCAGTTTTTGGTTATTACGTTTCTAATTATGTATTGATTTAGGCAAATAAAAAAATTATAAATATTTAGGTCTCCGGTTCAGTATTTGGAGATATATGCTATAGAGCACGTGTCTGAGAGACTCTTATTCGATTAATATTTCACTTTTTAAAATATCATGTTTTCTTATATCATTAAACTTTTTTGAAAAAATGAGCAAATGGCAGCAACTTGTAGACTTATGTGGACTAGTAGAGGACAATCGATTGGTGTAGTTACTTTGTAAAATATTTCTTTAGGAGAAAAAAATTTAATCTTACCACCTAACTTTCTTTTGGAATGGAAAAAACTAGTGGAATTAAGTGGACAAATGGACAATCGATTGGCGTATTACTTTGTTAAACTCTTCATTTGAAGGCGTTAGTGAAAATAAAGTTCAAAAACCTTTAGTTCCACCTAATCTTTTTTTGGAAAGGTGGATAAATGAAAGAAACGTGGTAGTAAGTGGACAAATAGTGGACAATCGATTAGAGTAGTTAGTCTGTAAAATTTCTCATTTAGAGGTACTAATGAAAATTGTCCAAAAACATTTATTGCCAATTACCTTTTGGTAACATAGACAAATGAAAAAAAATGTGGACTTAGGTGATCAAATCGTGGACAATCGATTGGCATAATTAAAACATAATTAAAAATTTTTTTCACAGCCAGCTCAAAGGATTGAGAACTGATTGAAAATGAACTATTTTATACAGAGAGCTTTAGGTATGGGGAATAATGATACATAGAAAAAACACCAAATGAAACTAATGAGGTTATAATATACAGAGTGAAAAAACTGAGAAAATGTCACCATATAGTTTTGACCTACACTGTGTGCAATACATTTTATTAAGTACAAGAAACCATTACGAATACCCACAAAATTAAAAACTTTGTATTAATAGATGTGCCCTAGTAAAAAATCATCAAAAATATTACATAAATATCTGGTGTGTAACACCACGCGACCTTCCACCAAAACAATAATCTATGTTAAACAGACGTTTAAAACTTCATGTCAGACAGAGGTTAATAGACATCTAGATCCTAACTTAAAAAACCGCTGCCAAATTATCTGCCATAATGCTTTCTCATATATGTAAATAAATAACCTCAAAGCCCACACAATACCTGAATTTGAGTCATATTGGTTTTTAAACACGATAATTCCCCATTTTTGATCCGCCATTTTGAATTATTTAATTTTGACAAATGATTTATACTTAGCGATCTTAAAAACCCCCAATACCTGACTTAAAAAAAATCGGTTGATAAATTAAATAAACACGATAATCCACCATTTCTAATACGCCATGGTGAATCATTTAATTTTGACAAATGATTTATTCTTAGCGATCTTAAAAACACCCAATAACCGACGTTCAAAAAAATGTTGCACCCTAAAAACGGTGCGCCACTGGCAGTTTTTAAAATTTTTTTATTTAGATAATGTTTTACAAATTAACAAAAATGATCATTAGTCCACAGTACCTGAATTTTAGTCATATCGGATTTTAAACACGATAATACTCCATTTTTGATCCGGATTTTGAATGTTTTAATTTTGACAAATGATTTATACTTAGCGATCTTAAAAACCCCCAATACCCGACTTTCAAAAAAATCGGTTGATAAATTAAAAAATGCACAATTTTGTACCCTAAAAACGGTGCGCCACTGCTTATTATATTTTTTTATTTTGAAATTATATAAAAAAGTATTAGTTTGTTTTTTTAATTATGTAACTTTTTAAAACTTGAATGTTTTTAATTTTCTAATCAATCAACCAGACACAGACAGGCACGAATTTTTTTCGAGAAACTTGTTTTTTATCGATAGCTTTAATACGTTGATAACAACAACAGGCAGCATTGTAAAAACAAGAACAATAATCTTTGTCAGAATGACGTTTAAAAAACTTCATATCAGATAGAGATTAATAGACATAAACATGTTAACTTAAAAAAATTCCAAAGCCGCCCACTTGTATAAGATATCAATAATACAATTTAACCTTTTTCGTTCATATTTAATTAATTTTTAGACTTCCCTTGCGTTATATTAACAAACTTTATAAAGAAAAGTTATGTAAAATTACATTTTCTTTAAAAAATATGTCTACACTTTTTCTTATAAAATTAATCGTTATTCAGATATTGAAAAAATTTGAACCAACACTTAAATTCTACCTTAGGAATTTTTTGCCGCTAAATTACACGTCATTTCAAAAAATTAATCGATATGTTTAAGGTCTATATCTAGGTAGTTTTATATCTTTGAAATGTGCAGGTGTTTTAGAAATATTTAATAAAAAACAAAAACTGACCCTAATAAACCCCCCTCTCCGCCGCTGGATTTCTCCCAAAATCAGCTCCAAGTGAAATGAAAACAAGCTTAAATACAAAATTTTAAAGTTCTGGATACTAACATACATCCACACAGACACACATCCAGACATCGTGGCCGATCTTGGCGAAACTTGGCCAAAGGTTGTAAAATGAGCTAATAAGTCGATTTAGCGATAGTAAAAAAAGGTCGATTGCATAACCTACACCTACATATGTATATGTAGGTTGAAAGGTAAAAATGGCTCTAATTTCTCAAGCACTCAGTATCACATATTGTGTGTTGTTTTGCTTACGACTTTTTGGTAAAACATTTTTTCTATGTTTAATAATAAAGCCTTAATCACCGAAGCCATATTAAAAGGACACTGTGTATATGAATGTGCATGGAGCTAATGTAAAAATACGTATCTAACCTCACATTTTAACTAGTAACTAGCATGTACAAGAGACTAAATCGCAAACCGCATTCACCAATCAAAGGCCAAGGTGTACTGCTGGTTGCGTGGTCGTAGGGAGTAATAATAGCGCTCGCTTATTTCCCCGACTAAGCGGTCGGGTAGATTCGGCGAAATTATTATTAAAAATGCTGCTGCGATCCATACTGAAAATTGGGATGTTTAAAACGCCCACAATTCGCTCCGAAACTTATATTCTCGAATATTTTAAAGGAAACCTAACAAACCTGACCTAACATCTATCTGTTTAGGTTCTAGTCAGATACTGATCATCTCCGTATAAAAATTTTTAAAACATTTAATCAACATTTAATAAATTATTATACGCCCAGATTACGTAGAAAAGGCTCAGGCGAATGTGACGAGAAGTCATAAAGTAAATATGGGCATGGGAAGAAAAACGAAAAGGCGGGCTGTTTTACTTTCCTAGCTCCTTCAGCCACAATCATGGATTCCCAACATACATACGTTAAGTATATATACATTGTGGGATTACGGATAAGTGCGGTCAGTATAGGATCCGATGGAACGGAGTTAAGGTTCTGAGGAGGAAGATACTATACAACCCTTGAAGGAGTGTTGCGAGAATTGAAGCAAAGAAGTGGTATGATGTTTTTCGTTCAAATAACTAGTACTTTTTCTTCTGTTATTTCAAATTAATCGTCCTTTCGTGAAACTATCTAACTTATTTTTGAAACTTTAACGTCCTGTATCTCAAAAATTATCAACTTTAGGGTAATAGTGATACATACTGCCGTTTTTAGAGTTTAATTGTGTATTTAAATATGATAGAAAAAATACAGATTTCTATTTAGGAGAAAATTGGATTACGTCGTAATAAGCATTTATATAAATTAACTATATAGATTGTATATAAAAGTGGGCCTAGAGTAGACCCTTGAGGAAATCCAGATTAGTAATGTATGCATGGTGGTATTAAGGATAGTTGCGATTACGATCAAATCGGAACGAACGGAGTTAGGGTTCTGAGGGAGAAGATACTACTATTCGCCTAAATAGCCGGATACGGTGTGCGTATACGCAGTGCCCATGCCGCTATATGTGTATGAGAAAAAACCTCTGAAAAAAACTCAGGGAGGGTAAACGGTAATGGGAATCGATCCTATTACCTCCCGAATGCTAAGCAGGTCTTCACAAACCTCCTTTAATGCTCAATATTTTTTCTTTGAATCTTGTGATCCTGATCTTGTAGATATTTTATGTGTCTATTTCTTCTAAGTACATTGAATATTGGCATTATATGTTTAATCATATTTTCAACCACTCTTATCTCATTTATACTTTGACAATACAGAGTGGCCTCCAACATATTTTCGACAACTTTTTGTTTTCTTGCTTTGAATACCTCAACGTTAGTATTTCCATGTTCCATGTTTTTTAACACAAATTATCAACAGAAAACGCACCTTTACAGTTCATTCTCACATAATGCATATGTTTGCACATAATACTTCTAATTAAAAAATGTGGTGAATGTCAACAATCCCCGAGTTGCTTGGCATATGTGCGAAGTATTGGTCAAATATCATTATTTCTAACTCACACCAGCGAATTTCAACTTTCACCATGCACTTAGGGTGTATGTTGACAATAAACATTTTTTTCGAGCACTCAATGGATATGGACCATATTTCCTTCTTAAAAATCGTAAAGAAAAGTATCTCTTTTCTTTATAGCAACCATTTCTTTATAAAGAATTATTATTTATTGAAATAAATATGAAACGTACAACTATTAATGTTAGAAAAACTTATGCTTGTACAGTGTTTTAATTGTACATCATTAAATGATAGTGACGATTTTGATAAAACCTGATGAACTCCTCCATTTGACGTAGAAATTGATGAATAGCTACATACAGGAGCCAACTGTAACTCAGTACGTTCTAGGACAACATCTGATGGATTCTGGCATCCACTGTTTGACGATAATGGCTGATTAAAAATAATTTTCGAAATCACCATTTTATTGTTAATGCTTTCTTCTTGGTATATATTCTTCTAGAGTCGTGCTTGATCGCCATCCTCCATGATTTTTGAGACTCCTGATATCCGCTCCACCCTCGGCAAGAAAAGTAGTGGACGTTCGACGTAAATAGTGTCCAGTGTAACCGTGTGGGTTGGGTAATTTCAAATAATGGGCATCTTGTAGAAACTGTGGATCCCCACAGGTTGCATTGTACATTTATTGTTCATATAAAATATGAACAATCTTCTGTGATTGATATGTTTTTGACGCAAGATTACAATATCTCCTGTACAACTCAATCTCATTAATTCCTGTCATTTCCGTCATAACGGTAAATATATGCTTCTACCTTGTCTTAGGGCATGGAGGGTGACAACCGAAATAGAGCCGGTATCCTCGATATCCTTCACATTCTCTTTCTTAGCTCCTCACTACGATATGTGTAACGGGCGTAATACTCTTGGATATCGACTTAACCCGCTACAAAGAATAAGATTTGAGTTCTTTTAAACTTTTTTGTAATTTCAACATTATTGAATAAAATTTAATATTATTGTGAAACTTAAAATGATTTTTTTTTTATTACGTTTTATTAAAGTTGAATGGGTTCAATTTATAAAGATATCATTTACTAGTTAAATTTTACTTCGCTTGCTATTTAATTTCAGTTTGCGTAAATGAATTTTAAGGTTTACGTTTTGCGAATTCCTTTCTTAACGGGTTGCGACGGCTAGCTCAAAGTTAAAATAAAGAAATGATCACTGTTATTATTGACCAAAGTTATGCTCCTTTCGATTTATTTTTTATCTTGTATTCAACTATTGTTGACACTCTTCTTGCATTTATATATTCAATAACTTTGTAAACTTTAAATTAATAACTTTAGCAATAAAAATCAAACTTTATCATTTAATTAAATTCCGAATCTGAATAAATGTATCAACACGTTGTTTACAAACATATACAAATTCAACAATAAACTAAATAAACCTTCTTAATATATCAGTAACAAATAAAATCTTTATAGAATTAAACGTATTTTTTCGTTTAATTGTGATAGAATGTAAAGTTTCGACAAATCAAACACAAAACGTTTTTTTTATTCACACAAAAAAAGGTTCATACTTATTCTTGTTGAAAATCCTCGATGAAGTAATACTGCTTCCGTTGACCGGTGAAGAGGACCTCAACTAGTTGTTACTGCTCTCTCTTTGTACTAGGAACCGCTTTCTTTGTTCTCCTCATCTCTTTGTTATAGAGGACGCTTCTAACTTTCTTTCCACAATTTAATGATTTTTTTTTTTAAATAACTGCTTGATATATTTACACTGTCCAGTTTTTACTTAATTGTTCAGTTGAACTATAAATAGCTTGCGCAACAAAATGCAAGCTATTTACTAACCCCGAATGCTCCCTTTTTATACATCAATAAATTTGAGTTATTGTCCTTTATACTTTGATTTACCAATTTGGATCGATTACTGTCTATCATGCTTATTGTTCACTATTTAATCACAATTGATTACGGCTCTGATACATATAAACGCGTTATCTTCACTTATTACGTCACCTTTAATGCGAATCTCAAATTGTGGTGCAATCCTTTGTATTAT
The DNA here is from genome assembly GCA_036346205.1 of Vesta saturnalis. Lineage (NCBI taxonomy): Eukaryota > Metazoa > Arthropoda > Insecta > Coleoptera > Lampyridae > Vesta > Vesta saturnalis. The sequence continues at coordinate 742,970 of JARFJB010002461.1, read as the reverse complement.
CACCAACTTGCCAATACTTGCACTTTTTATTATTTTAATAAGGAAGATAATTTTCTACTTCTTCCCTATTATACCGTTAATTAATTCTTATTTGCAATTTTCACACGTTATAGCGCCGTGTGACTATACAATGTCACTTATGCTGCGTTGTCAATCGACCGACAACTTTCAACTCTGATTGCTTACTTAACGCGACTGTTTTAAAAACTGCACATCATTATTATGACAGCGTCTCATCCCTTCCAAAGCATCAATGCACTTGCAAATGCCGCGTATTTTAAATATTTTCAAATTGAATGTATAGGTAACTTATTGAAATAAACTCAAGCTTTTCACTTTAATACTTAAAATAGGATTTTGCTCTATTTAATCTTTTATTTAGCATTTTGATATTACCCTTTTTATTTTACTTGCATTTTATTTACATTTTAGGTATTACTATTTACATTTTTGCTTGAATTTTAATTAGCTTAACATTTTTTTTGCATTCCATCAGATTTTGATCAAATAATTTATTAGCTTAGTGTTTGGAATCTCCGCTTTGGTGATCTCCAAGTCCAAATTTTAGGGGGGAGGGGTGTATAACAAACCTTTTAAGTTGCGTTAAAATTTGAAATTATTTTCGGAAACTTCGTTCACTTTTGTGTCATGTGGATTGCATACCTTAGTGGCTGAATCATGAACATTGATTTAGTGCGCAGACATCTTTTTGAGGTCGTTGTTGTTACGATAATGAAAGCAAGAAACGTCCATATTTGCTCTTGATTATTTTTATCAAAAGTGTCGTACATTTTTACGGTAAGACCTAATTAAACCTATTTTCATTGTTTGATATATTTATCCTTTTTAGGCACTTTTATTTTTACTTTTATTTTCACTTTTTTATTTTATTTTTATTTTTACTTTTATAACGTTAAATTTTCCTTTTACGTAATTTCATTGTACTATTACGTTTCAATTTAGCGAGGATGGTGCAGTAGAAGTTTGTTGCTATGAAGAAAATTATAAATAAATGGTACATTAACCTATTTAAATCAACCAAGTTTGGCTGTTTGTAAAGGAATTTACTTATTTGGGATCAACGAATATCAAAACTCTATTATATTTCCATTTCAAGATTAATTGCACAACCAAATTTGAAAGCGTGGCTTCGTCAGCATGTTATCTGTAACAGTATACCAGTGACAATCAAAATTTAAAAGTACTGCAGGTATTTCATTTCTAATCATTAGTTTATGAGGTATTTTTAAGTTAATTCAGATTTACTAACATTAGTATTAAAAATTGCTACTTTATAACTCAAGTTAAAGGTTTTTTTATAATAAACCTTGTTATTGTTTTCAATTTTACATTTGTTACATTTACGGTTTACTTGTTTTCCATAAAATAAGTTGACGTCTGAGGTATTTTAACAGGTTGAAGTTACACCTTTTTTTATGCAAAACGAACATATCTAACCAGACACATTTTCTAATTAAAGCAAATCAAATTTTAAGAACATGGACCCGTTTAATCGCTGACTGAGCTGAAGGCACAAAATCTTCTATTTATTATTAGAAGTATAAGTAATATTAGGGGTGAATTTATTAACAACAACAACACCTACATCCAATTTATATTTTTTATTACACTGGCATTCAAATACAAATAAGCAATAACCATTTCTTTATCCAGAAAAATAATATATAAGTACGTAATCTCGTATAATTTAGCGTGAACTTTTCATTTTTTTAAACCTCCCGTTACACATGCTCCATAAAGACCGAAAATTCAAACGCTAATGCCGATATTTCAGGATGATCTTCATTATTTATTTCCGTTTCCACGCGATAACACTTGAAAAAATTTTGTTTTCCTATTTTTGTGTAGTGCAGTGATGGAAACGGCAGTTTGATTCTCGCCCTTGTTATGTATTTTTTAAATAATTTCTTATAAAATGTAATCCATTTCCATTTAGTGTCCGAAAAAATTTTATGTATTATTATTAAAGAAAAACAATACTTTTCTTTACTCATAATACAAATAACTATTTTGTTGCTTGAAGTAGAAATTAGCTCGTGTTGTTCATTCAGTGCCTTAGATGAAGACGTGCTAGGTTACATATCAGTCAGTACTTGAGATGAAGACGTGCTAGGTTGCGGATTATTCTCAATGGTATTTTGGTTATCCACGTCGTTTTCATCTGAAACACGGACATGAATATGGTCACTACCCAAATTTCCTTCCAACGATTAACATAGGTTTCTACCTGTTCCTCAGTTGCAATGTTTGCAATTTGCCCGCAAGGGAGAGATGATGGTTCTATGCCCCTTTTTGGTTTAACGCCAAACAGGGCTTCATATGGACTCTGGCGTATTTCTTCATGATAAATTGTGTTTTTGCCGAATTGGACAAATGACAAACCTTCTGACCATTTATTTGAATTATTATCTTGCAACCATACAGTTGACATATTCTGTATGTCCTGATTAGCTCTTTTGACTTAGCCTTGTGTTTGACTATGACGAAGCTTTCCGTGCACTATTTTAACATCTTTGCACATAGCGCATGTTTCAGATATCACTCGATTACTGAACTCCCTACCATGATCCGAATGCAATATAGCAGGGGCACCAAAAGTTAAAAAAAAAAATTGAAGAAGGTGATATGCTACTTCTTCCGCTTTCTTGGTTTTTAATGGTCCTAACTGGACAAACTTGATATACCATTATCAATTTATAATCGCCATCGCTGTGTGATTGCTATTCAGTTGACTTGACATCTAGAGTCAATACGGAACTGACCATTGGTTTCACAATACCTTTTTTAGGCGCACTGTGTTTCATTTGACAGTGTTTACACAAATTTAAATACAACATTACAACTTATAAGTAATATTTTTGTATTTAACTTACAATTCTTTAAGCATTCGTGTTCTTCCTCCATGGCCTGCTCTTATGCGAGTCATTTGTAACGTAATACTGGATATTCGTTTCTTCTGGTTTGAATGACAACAATTTTCTTCATCACTAACTTTTAAAATGTCTAAACGTTTTAAACGTCTGTAGTCCAAAGGCGCACTGCACTTACTTTTTGCAGAAATCACTTCAAACACGATTTTAGAGTACCTTTCTTGAGAAAAATAAAAACAATTGTCTTCTCGTTTGCTTCCAATCAAGGCATCCAACTTTTCAAAAAACTGATCGCGATTACACTGCAGTAGCCATTGAACACAAATTTTAATATCTAATATAAAACCAATTAAATTAGCACGCTTTCAAACCTTGCGTAGGACTGACGCGAAGCCAAGACATAAACCGCCAGAAGCATGTTACAACCGGTCATATTCGACATTGACCGGAGTTTGTGTTTGTCGACATACACCGGTGAAAGTCCGAATTTATAATAGAATTAATAAATCTTCGGTCTTTCACTCAGGCATTTGGTGTTTGTCGACGTTCACCGGAAAATGTCGACATTCACTAATTTCGGACTTTCACAGTAGCATACGCACATAATAATAGGTATTCCCCTTTTAACGTGAAATCTTATGCTAATTTTAGTATCCTGGATCACTTCAAATTTACACTAAAGTGATGCCTTATGCTCCTGCCTCAGTTCTTGGGTTTTTTTTTAATGAAGACTTTTTCAGTTCTTACCATTCTCACGCGCTGCAGGGCGTAGGACTGAAAGAGAGTGATCCACCCTTTTAACCTGCTTCCCTGACATGTACGCATGCTTCGGCTTTATAAAACAGAAAAAGTAGTTATTTTGCAACGGCAAAGTATTCCCCGTCATCTCAAGGCTGAAGGCTGGTATGTGACTCAATCGGAGAAGGTCATTAAACAGATAAGAAAGTGACATATATTTGATTATTTAATAGTGTAAGTAAGAGAAACGCATATTTATGCGCGAGCGAGAAGTTTGACTCGTGAGCGTGCGTTAGTACGCGAGTGGGACACTTCTCACGAGTTTCATAATGACATTTCACTCACGTGTGATATAGGACGTTTTGTCTTACAGCTGCATCGAAGAAATTAATTTCACTCAAACAAACACCTAATATTCTCCTATAAAAATTATATCGTCGTTTGTATCATTTTTCGTAGAACGGTTGTTATAGTTATGAAATAAACAATTCATTTTTTTGTCACAATTTTCATTGATTTGCACGAAATGTTTATTCAGGAATAATAAAAGCAGTTCTTTAAAGGTTTCTTCATCAAGATCTTTTAGTATGGCTAGTAAATGAGCTTTTACTGATGATCTCGGAGAGTCTACAATTTTATTCGTGCTTTTCCCAAACCCTCAAAACATGCCAGTTACCAAGAAGATGCTTTCACAAGATCCAAAAACCTGTTCCCTGTATCTGTGGTACGAGGATGAATTTCTCCACATTCTTCCTTCAATGCTTCCAAAAATTTGATACAAACTTTAGCATTCACTTTACTTAACACTTTGACTACTGGCTATAACAAAGGTGAAATGTAATAGAAAACTGCAACAATTTTCTTGAAAACTGTTATTAATATGTCATATGTTATACATTAAGTGTCCAAAGAAAGTTATTTTCCTAAAACTAAGCTTTATTAAAGCGTGTCCAAAATTGGTACACACATCTTCTCTTGTTAAACTAAACTGTGTGTACGGTATATGGACGCACCTTTATTTTTTGTCCGAACAATTATGTGTCATAAAAACATAAATACTGAAAAGAGCAAGCGCAGCAAAATGATTTAACGCGAGGAGTTTCCTTCACAGCAAAAGCACGGCTGTTCTTCTCACTGTTGTTTCTGTAGCAATTGGTACATCGTCTTCTTGACTCCCTGTCTACAAGATAATGATACTTTTGACTCTCTAGGTGGTAGAAGCACGTTGGGTCTAGTGGTAATGGTCGTCAGCATCGCATACGGTGCCCGTTCGGTTCCCGGCCAATGCAACTTTTTTTAGGCTACACATAAAAACATTCATTTATCATAAAATTTACCCGTTTTCATCTAGTATTATTATAGTTATTAACTGAAAATCATAGTCATTGGTCCCATGAGTAGAGTGTGTAGCAATTATATTTATTCCATACCTACTCATTGAGCATGTTTTGCTGAAAAGGAGGAAAGGTCACGTATTTCATTCCCTCCGCGGGCTGTTTGAGCTTTCCAAGCTCCTGCAGCCACACTCATGGAATCCCAGTATACATACATTACGTATACATGCATGGTGGGATTAAGGATGGGTGTGGTGCAGTGGCCATGCCGCTAGATGTGTATGAGGAAACCCCCTGAAAAAACCTCATACAAGGTAGATGGTAACGGGATTCAAACCCCTTACCTCCCGAAGGCTCATCAGGTGGTGTCTTAGCATTCGGGAGGTAATGGGTTCGACTCCCCTATATCCACTGAAACGCAGTGGATATGGCTTACATGAATCATCACAATTTTCTTGGGGTGGATTATGTAAAATAACAAGAGTTTCATCGGAAGTTTCCATTTCCTCGATCCATGATTCTAATACTAAGTCATTTGAATGACGAAATACATTGGAGTTTCTATATTCCTTAAACCTTTCCTTGATGTCAGATGGGATGTATGCATATTACCCTCTGTCCAAAATAAATCAAATTTTGCCAGAATCTTTAGTGCTTTCACGCATTCACTCAAGTGAGCAGCAATATCTTGTCTATCTTCTTTAGGCAAAGTTAAATGTTTTAGATCCGGAATCAAAACATACAGTAAGCGATGCAGGACACTTGACACCAATTGTTTTTAAGCCTTGAACCCAAGGCCGTCCAATATTTATAGTCCTGGGAATACAACTTCCTGAACCATTGCAAGTTTCAAATGTCCACTGTTTTTGTTTGGAGCCTTGTAGACGTAATATGCTTTGCCTTCGCTTTCGATTCCTTGCGTCCAATCTAGGAATTCTGTAAATTAACAGTAACAATAATGTATAAATAAACATTAAATATATAGGTGACACACTAATTATATTACATACCTGTTTCATTACTGAATGTTAAATTTTATTTGAATCCGGTCCTCTTTTGTCAATTTAAGGGGACCGGTCACTACCGAGAAAAATGAAAAAAAAAAGTTGATTTTTTTGTATTGTTGATTCTAATTCTACACGCAATTGTATACATTGAAAATATTTTTCCACAGTGTTCCGATTAGCAGAGGTGGATGAAAATGCTTGCAAAGTGGGAAGTCAAGACAATGGAAAATTCATGCCAGTGTAGCAGTACTCCTGCGGTTTTACTGCATGCAATCAATGAACGACAGAAGTTCAATTTAATAATCATTAATTGTATTTTATTTAAAATTAACTTTTAAAGTACATACAGTAAAAGATTAACTCGAGTGGGACTTGAACCCACGACCTCCACTTTGCTAGAGTGGGGCTCTTCCATCTGAGCTATCGAGGAGGCAAGTCACAATCGATCCGAGCTTGAACTGTATGTACTTCCCTAGTTACGATGTATTATAATTTTTTATACACAGAGTGAAGGATACAGTCAACTTTTTGAGGTCGTGGGTTCAAGTCCCACTCGAGTTAATCTTTTACTGTATGTACTTTAAAAGTTAATTTTAAATAAAATACAATTAATGATTATTAAATTGAACTTCTGTCGTTCAAAATATATATATATATATAATTTTCCAATTTTTTTGAGAGACCATTATTAAAAATATTACTAAAATAAAAACGTTCATAAAAATTAGTTATTACTTATTAATTACATAATTTACAATTTGTAGATATTTTTTTGTCAATACATTCCTACTACATTGGAAGGTTTGACCGCTCGTCACCTTTGAAAGTCTCTTCTAAATTTTTTCGCGCTCTACTAGCTTTCTGTCTTCCTTCTTTTGTAGCTGCTAGGGCGTCTTTATCTGCTTTGAAATTTTTCATTTTATCCCCTTTTATAAACTGTATAGTTTTTTTTTTAGTTTTTTTGGCTCTCCTGTAAATTTACTTTTTACTCATTTCGGTACACTTTTCCCGACAACCGTAACAGGTATCAACACATTTTTTTTTTTTTTTGAACGTGACAATATTGACTATCAGTGTGACAGAGGAAATTTAATTGGATAAACGGATGGTATTTTAGAAATTCAAAACGACTGAAAACAATGCAAGTTTCTTCTTCAATTGATAGTTTTTGAACAAATAAAAAATGTTTAAATTCCTGTCATAAATGTTTATTCTGATGGTAAGAACAACTGTTCAAAATCTCGTCAAAATCGGCACAGTAGTTTCCGAGAAAAGTGTACCTAAAAATGGCGATTTTTCAATGGAAAAAGACCTCAGATGTGACCTCCTTAATGTTAGTTAACTTATAAACCATAAACAACTAACAAACTAAACACAAACTGCGGCAAAATGTCGCGAATTGCGAAATTCCACATAGAATCTAAAAGTTGTACACCCTACGACCACGCAACCAGCAGTACACCTATCACTGCTGACCACTGATTGATGGATACCGTTTACGATTTAGCCTCTTGTCTAGCATGTTAGATTAATGACCTAACCTCACTTATAGCCAACTTTTAATTTTTACGCTAATTTCACTTGAAGGTGAAGTTTTGCGTTAATTACTAATATTAAAAATTAAATTAAAAAATAAAGTTGTGTATATTATTCACTATAAGGAACATATTATTGTTACAGTAATTCAATATCTTATTATTACACCGTTGTAGGTACACATCTCGTTTTTTTTTCTCTTATTTAGGTCTAAATAGATTCTAAGGTTCTAACCCAATTTCCATTTAGACGTCATTAAGTTTTGAAAGATATAAAATGCTTTACTGCTCGTCTAGTTTCCACTCTACGATCACATTCCTTCACCGAACCGGTTTTATATCTCAAGGGATATCGAAAACCTTGCCAACATTGTAAAATTGTTAAAATTTACGATTTTCCTCATACTCCAGCCAATTTTAAATCATCTTAAAATGTTTGCGTACATTTACGTTTACGTTACTAAAAAATCGTGATAGTGTAAAATAACATATAAAACTTCGAAATATCTACAAAATTGTTTAGCGAACAAAGAAAAATGGAAAAGCAAAATATTTTCTGTTTCTCTGATGTCAACTTATTAGGTTGACATTCGCGCACTGATGTGATCCAATAACGATTTTATGAAAGCCCGAAAGGTGAAATAATCGCATAGTCGAAGCGAAGCATTGTTACATTGTCTATTTTGAGTTTAAAACTATATATAAAAGTTCTTTCTGGATTGCAATTTGATAAAGCAGAGTTTGATGGATGAAAACGTAATTTACGTTAATCTGTTTGTTTTATTCTTTGAAGTAGAAAATAATAACTTTTTTTAAAGTTGTAGAGTTGGAATATTTTAATTAGGCTTGGTGTTACGATTCACCATTAATAAGTTAACTCGAGTAGCTACTAGATGGCGTATTATCGTCAAGATAATTATATGGCGCATTTTATTTATAACAAATAGAAGCCATATTATAAACAAAAATGATTGAGTTGTTTTGGTGATTATTCATACAACTAGTGGCCGACTTTGGTTGTTTGGTTTTTTTTTATAAAATAGCGTAAGTATGGTATAAAATACACATGTTTATATGTTCTAGAACTGCTTCTGCAAACTTTCCTTAGCGATCGATAGTTTTATCGTCAAGCATTCCGAACTTTATTATTATCAATATGTCTGTTTATAAATATTTTTTATTTGTTGTGGCATTTACAAACAAAAAGATATAAAAGTAAGAAAGGATATGTAATGTCGTGCATCGCTACATCTGTTATGCGCATGATGTTTCTATTTTATTTATTTTTTTATTTTGTCATGCCGTTAAAATACTTTTTACAGGTTTTTTTTAGTAGCTGGACATGTGATACAGACATTTGTTCAATAAAAATTGGTTTTTAAATTTTTATTTTAGTATTGCCGAGTATGGTCGGTAAAATACATGTTTTAAAAACGGATTAGCGCTTATATTATGACATCGTGTGGTTATATATCTTCGTCGTTGTAACATTTGGGTTAGAAGATAAGTGTGTATTCAGTTTTTCTGGCCGCGGAAGATAGACTAAGAACTTCTACGTTATAGGCATTTTAAATTAAGGTACCTGCAAAAAAGAGATAACTGTAGGGTAAGGAATGTATGTCGAAATCAAAGCATTATGTAACTTTTAACGTACGGAACTCTGGAAGTCGAATTTTTTATGTACAGGGTGTCAAGAATTGCAGTGTCCAAACTTTAACAGCGTTTTCTACGTCCAAAATAAGCCCTAATTTCCTATATAAACATATGTCGAGAAATGCTTCGTTTTCGAAATACAGTGTGTTAAAGTTAAAAAAAAATATATTCTTTATCATTTTTTATAATTCTAGATATCTACAAAATTTTCGAGCATCAAAGAACATTTTTTGGTGTAAAAGATTTTTTAAAATGTCTACCAGTGGCGTTCGTACGGTATTTGAACTGAATATTATTGAAGGACAAAATGGTACGCCACTGATTTTTCTGAAAATAAAAATTATTTTTGAAATGTCCATTTAATTTAGAGCAAATTTGATCCCTTGACTTTTTTACGATGCACGCTTTTCACGTAAAAAAATACAAACGATTTTCATGCATGGCCAAATTGCTAAAATTTCAATTAATGTTAATTTCAGTGGCAAAACTTTTCTAAAATTTTACAAAACCATTCTTTATTAACCCACTTATTCCTGAATCAAGAAGAAATTTTTTGTATTATTGTTTATACATATACAAACAAGTATTAGTTATAAAAAATTTTTTTTACTATCCAGTAAAAAAAGCCGTCCTTTATGTAGGACGTTAGGAACAACTGTACAAATACAGAATAATTTTATTTTGTGTGAAAATCTAAAATACAGCGCAAAGGCCCAAGGTTAGAGAGTAATGGGACACCTTCCGCCGCCATCTTGGATTTTGACGTCACAAGCGCCCACGGGGGCCGGTTTTTCCACCCTTATTTTCACACATCCACGTGGAGACTGGTTTTTCCACTTATTTTACCCTTACGTGTAGGACGTGTTTTTCACCCTATTTTACACATCCACGTGTGAGACCGGATTTTCCACCCTTATTTTTTACACGCTTACGTAGGACGAATTTTTCACCCTATTTTTACATCCACGTGGAGACCGCATTTTCAACCCTAATTTCTGCACATTCACGTGTGAGACCGCATTTTCCACCCTTTTTCAACCTAATTTTTTATACGCGTACGAGTGAGACAGGATTTTCCATTATTTTTACACATCCACGGTGATACCGTGTTTTCAACCCTAATTATTTTTACTCGCTTACGTATAGGACATCTATTTTCATCCCTATTTTGCACAACCACGTGTGAGACCGTGTTTTCAACCCTAATTATTTTTACTCACATGAGGACCGTATTACCCTTATTTTTATTATTTCTTTTGGGAGTCTTATGGCTGTAAAGGACCTTTTGACAGCTAGGACTTTTGCTAACGTG
>JARFJB010002461.1:675000-725000 GCA_036346205.1 Vesta saturnalis | reverse complement strand
ATAAATTCCGGACGTAAAATCCTGCCCCATTCGGATGTCCGGGAGGGCAGGGCCCAAGCGACCACGGTCATCGAAAGTATCAACTTTCTGATTCACTACTACAACATCCGCGGTATCAGGTCTAATCTTAATGCTATTCACCAACATCTTGAACAATTACAACCTGATATTTTGTTTCTTTCTGAAACACAAGTCTCCTCTGAAAGCTCCGAGTCACCCGACTTGCAATTTCCTCAATACCACTTTCACTCGTAACTTTCGATATAAAGGAGGCGTATGTCCCTACATCAAGGACAGAATTGCTTGCAAGAGGGTTTCTTCCTTAGAAAATAAAAATTTTGACGTGATTTGGTTTAAACATTCTGGTCCTAATTTTGTGAAATTCTACTGTTGCATTTATAGGTCTCCTAATGACAGTAACTTTCAAGACTTCTTCGATTACCTTAGTATGAAAGTTGACTATCTACTTTCTCAGTTTCCATCTTGCGATATCTCAATTGTAGGCGATTTCAATGTTTATAACTCTAATTAGCTTCAGTTTTCATCTACTACAAATCCTGCTGGTCATAGTGCAGAAACATTTGCTATTTCATGTGATCTCACACAAATGATTTCTGAACCCACAAGAATCCCTGATAACCCTAACCATACTCCACATCTTCTAGATCTCTTTCTTACATCAAACACTCTTGTTTATAAAACTTCCGTTCTATCGCCTTTAGGTCTTTCTGACCATTATCTAATAGAAATCATTTCTACTGTATCTAATTCCACTGTTGTTCGCAAAACCGATAGAACCTTGAGGTGTTTTAAGTCAGCTCGATGGAGTAATTTACGGGATTTCGTTGCAACCTTTCCATGGCGTGAATATTGTTTTAAGTCGTCCTCTTCTTCGGACATCGCTCGTTCAGTGTCTGAAGTCATTCTCATGGGAATGGAGTTATATATTCCCAAAAAACAGTACCGTTTATGTCATTCACGTTCCCAACCCTGGTTCAATAAGGCTTGTGCTGACGCAATATCTTTAAAAAACAAATATTACATTAAATAGAAATCAAATAAATCGGTCGACAGTCATGTTGAATACGTTAGCGCTAGAAATATCTGCAAAAGTGTCATCACTAAAACTAAAAGGTTGTTCGAACAACGAAAATGCAATGAACTAGCTACATCTTCATCCCCCCGACATGTATTGACGGATCAGTAGTTGCTGATTCTGTAGACAAAACCAATGTTTTTGTGGATTTGTTTGCATCAAACTCGTGTCTCAATGATTCTGGAAAAGATGTTCCCCTAGTCAACTCTTCTTCATACGCTATGAAACCAATTCATTTTCGGTACAAGCTCTTGGAATCGATCATCAGTAGGCTTGATCTCAATAAGGCGACTAGCCCAGACGGTATCCCAGCTATTGTCTTAAAGAAATGTTCCCCCGAACTAGTACCAGTCCTATCTAAGCTCTATACGATCTCTATGTCTTCTGGGAATTCCTTCATCATGCAAGTTAGCAAATGTTCAACCTATTCCCAAAAAGGCGATAAGACCGATCCCTCAAACTACCGACCAATTGGCATCACTTCCATTTTGTCTAAAATCATGGAAAAAGCCATCAATCAGCAACTGCTCACGTTCCTTGAAACTAACAAACTCCTTAGTGACCACCAATATGGGTTTAGGCAAAGTCGTTCAACAGGTGATCATATGTGACCCAAGTTTGGAACAATACAGTAGAGCAGTCCGATGAAACAGTTGTAGTCGCTTTAGATATCTCAAAGGCATTTGACCAAGTTTGGCATAAGTGTTTACTTGCCAAACTCTCCGCGTTTGGGTTAAATGATACGCTCATCAACTGGGTTTCTAGTTTCCTTGATAAAAGACGAATACGTGTCGTAGTTAATGGCTTTTTTTCAAAAGAAGTTAGCATTAATGCCGCTGTACCACAGGGATCCGTTATGGCGCCTACACTTTTTCTGCTATACATAAATGACCTTATTTCTTCAACAACTAACTCCATCCATTGCTTTGCTGACGATAGCACTCTTTACTGTAGTTCATCTCAGTCTACTCATAATGATTCTTGAGATTTGACATAGAAGGTGGATCTATGTCAAATCAAGAAATTAAAGCTGAAATGGCACATTCAATCAACAAAGACATTCAACGTATTATCGAATGGGGAAACAATAATCTAGTTAAATTTAATGCTAACAAAACTCAGTGTTGCCTTGTGTCCGCCAAAAAAGATCGATCATTTCCTGTTGTAAGTATGAATGGCTCAGTTCTTAAGTTTTCAGACTCTATTACTCTGTTGGGTATGACTGTATCTTCAAATCTCTCATGGGTTGACCATATTCTGTCAGCTACCAAAACAGCTGCTCGTAAAATAGGCTTTTTGTACAGATCTAAGCAGTACTTTACCTCTCGACAACTCCTTCTGCTGTATAAGGCCCAACCAAATTCGGCCTCATCTGGAATATAATTCTCACCTCTGGGTTAGTGCTTCCCAATACGCTCTCGATATTGTTGATCTTATTCAAAAGAGAGCGATTAGGCTTATAAATGACCCGTCCTTAACTTCTCACATACAGTCTCTTGAGCATAGAAGGATGGTTTCAGTTCTTTCTCTTTATTATCGATATTACAACAGCTATTGTGCTGCTGAATTATATTCTTTGATACCATCTCGGGCTATCTTTGCGAAAAACACTCGGTACGCTCATTCACATCATCAATATGCAGTACAAATCTCCACTTGTTGTACCAAACGGGCGCAATCCACATTTTTCTACACGGCTTCTAAACTCTGGAATGGTCTCCCTAGTTCCTGTTTTCCTCTTACTTATGATATGAGAAAATTTAAGGTAGCTGTTGATAGGCATCTGTTGGCAATTCATTATCCCTCTATCCATCCTCCTAAGTGTTCCTGAGTGCTTTAGTACGATAGGCCAAATTTAGCCTGTTCAGGTCCACAATCATAAAAAAAAACATGAAGACTAACATCACACTTTACACATCGTGTCGTAGTTTTGAGGTGTTTGAGTTACTTGTATTGACTTCTTTTCTTCTTCACCACACGTACGGGGTTTGCGCCTACAGCATTAGATGCCAATGAAACCACACTATTGTCATTCCATCTGACAATTGTCAAATTTGTATCGGCGTCTGTTTTATAATCGTAGGTTCCTCGTGCAGTCTTTTTCAAATGGACAGTGGTTGCCAGTGGGTTTTTTGGTATTCTGCTACTTCTAATTGTACCTAAGAAGCACTCCAGCACCAACTCCAAGTTCTTTATAGATTGGCGAGACGTGTATTGAGGCGTCTTGGTAATGTTCAAACCAATTTATATAGCCTTTCCGTGTGCATCCTACCCAGAGCTTGTTCCCCCAACGAATTGGTTTTCCCTTTATACATTGCTTTGCACCGTGGCGTCCAAAATACGGAACCATTGCTTGGTCAACACTATGGTGTTCTTTATGCGGTACAAATCTTAAAAAACTTTTGCGAATTTGTCATTTGGAGTCAGGTTGTTGTTGTCGGCTATATGTAAAACCCGCATGATATAGTCAAAGCTGTCCCTCGTAATAGCTTCTGAAACAAGTGAGTTATGAACGTCTTTATCTTTTTCCCAAAACATCTTCCTTCTTGGATAAGGAACGTAACCACTCAAGATTAGAAACACCACAAAGCTTTTCATTTTAGCGACAGTTACTGGTTTATTATTTTCATTCTTCATTGCAGCATACCGGTTTGTCTCTTGAGTTAGCGTGTTAAAAATATATTCGTCAAAAAAAATGCATGAAAAGCGAAAGCGGTGTCTGCTCTTCGATATTTTCGATATTTCGATTATTACAAACTCGCTAGCATCATATGTTATATGTGAATCAGTCCAGTTGAATTTTTTGGTAACTTTAGATAAAGGTGCAGTTTTTGAATTATTCTTTGCCTGCGGAACCAAACAAGCTAAAGGTATATCATCATCATCCGAATCAGAATCAGCCGAAGCTACCTGAATTTCAGCTGGAGCTCTTAGTTGTGCAGAAGGCAAGTTATCTGGAGACACTGTATCTTCCTCTCCAGAATCTTCGTCGGTTTGAACTCCTCCATCAGGCGGCAACATTATTATATCAGCTGACGGATGCGGAAAATTATCGTCTTCTATCATATCAAGTGCCTCGTGTAAAGAAAATCCTCTGCAAATAAAAAGAAAACAAAAATTATTTTACTTAAAAATATACTAAATTTATTTTTATTCACAGTACCCTACATTCCTGACTGCCTACATATAGTACGAGTATATCTGACGTCACAATTTTTACTGATATTGTAATAAAATAGGTTAGCAATATACGACTATTAACTTTAGTGTTTTTGTGGCTAAATGTCACTATAATTTGGCAAATATAAAAAATAGGGTAACATTAATTACTTACCTGGCAAAATTAACACTGTAATCGGACATTTTTAATAAATTTCCAACCGAGTTATTATTAAGAGCAAACAAACAAACACCTGTTTATATGTTGAAATCAGATCGGGAATGCTTCGTAACTTCTCGTGTGACGATGGCACTGTTGGTTTTATGTACATAGGCGTCCGTATATTTTTTTAAAAGTGGAGTCTTAATAGGACGTTAGGGATATCTGGGCTAACTAGGTTCGTAAATAATTTTACAAAAACTAGAAATCACAACTTCCGTTAACTTGGATCGTGAAAAACTTTACAGAGCACTATTAAATTATTTTGTTCATTAACGAATAAAGAATTTTAATGTGGTCCCTAAAGTTTACAATAATTTCTCAAAATGAGCTCCTCCAACTTTTTTAAAACTGTGCTTTGAATCCAATATGTAGGTTTCCGATATTCATTTCTTGTATTCCCGTTGAATTCATAATTTCTGAACAACATGTGTACTGTATTATCCATCATTCCTCTACTGTCGAATCTTCGTATTCCATGATTGCATTTTTATGACAAACAGTTTCTACATGTCTTTAAAGTATGACAGATGAGTTTTTAGAAGTAAATTATTGTAAATAAACTTCAGATACTTGCAGTTGTACGAAAAGATAGTTACCAGTGTAACTAGAAATTTGAAAATGGTGTTATTCAATAACTTTGAGTATGCTGATATTCATTTCGTTTATGGTGTATGTAATGGAAATCCAAAAGGAAGCAGTACGGGAATACCAACGAAGATTTCCAAATAGAAAATTAGCTTGAAAACAAGTCTTCAATAAAACACATTGAATGTTCAGGAATTTCGGACTCAAAAAGAATCCAAGAAATGAAGGTAGGAGAGAAATTAACGACATCGAAACGTTTTTAACTAAGTTTGAGAACAGTAGAACATTAAGCCTACGAAGAGCAACTCACCATTTACACGGTAGCGCTGTTTTTGTTTCTAAAAATAATGTTCATCGCGTTTTGAGGCAAGATCACAGGAAGGCATTTCAGATGCACCCAGTTCAAAACTTGCAACCTGGTTACTTTTTGTAATTGATTTTACGCAAAAGTAGAGAAAGATTAGAACTGTTCAAAAAAAAAAAAATTATGGACTGGTGAAGGTACATTTACACGAAGTGGCTCAGTAAATTACCACAATTTACGAATCTGGAGCTATGAGAATCCACGTGTTGTACGCACCAGAGCATTTCAACATGAATTCTGTTAATGTTTGATGTGGTGTAATAAAAAATGGAATTTTTTGTGGGCCCCATATGTTACCACCACGCCTAGATGGACAGTATATTCCCCTCAATCTTAGAAACGAAATCTGGATTCAAATTGATGAGACTCCCGCGCATTTTGCGCTTATAAATTGTGAGTGGTTAGATAATAATTATCCAGAATGGTGGATTGGACGATTAGGAGCTAGAGCCTGGCCACCACGTGCCCCTGACCTTACCCCTGTCGACTTCTTTGTGTGGGATTATTTGGAAAACCACGTTTATTCGAGACCAGTTGATACAAGGCCAGAATCAATTCTAAGGATAGAGCCTGCCTGTGAAACTTTGCGAGCCAATACGAATCTCATAAGCAACGCCACTGACTCAATTAAGCGCAGATGCCGACAATGTATCGAAGTTGGATGAGCTCATTTTGAGTAATTATGGTAAACTTTAGGGACCACATTATAATTATTTATTCGTTAATGAACAAAATAATTTAATAGGGCTCTGTAAAATTTTTCACGATCTAAGTTAACAAAAGCTGTGAATTCTAGTTTTTGTAAAATTATTTACGAACTTAGTTGATAAAGAGTAGTTTTGTAAAATGATGTACCATTTTAGAAAATGAATTAACTCTAATTACCGTTTTACAAGTTTTTCCACTGAAATTTTAGCAATTTGGCATACATGAAAATAGTTTTTATTTTTTTACGCGAAAACGGTGTCATACGGAAAAAGGTCAAGGGATCAAATTTGGTCTTAATTAAATGGCAATTTCAAAAATAATTTTCAGAAAAAGCAGTGGCGTACAATTTTTTCCTTCAATAATATTCAGTTCACATACCGTACGGACGCCACTGGTCGACATTTTAAAAAATCTTTTACACCAAAAAATGTCCTTTGATGGTTGAAATATGCGTATTAAATTTAGTAGAGATATCTAGAGTGATATGAAATATGTGATAAAAACGATTTTTTTCTTAAAACTTTAACACCCTGTATTTCGAAAACGAAGCATTTCTCAACATATGTTTATATAGGAAATTACGCTGTTAAAGTCTGGACACTGCAATTCCAAAGTAGGGAAGCATGTATAAGTAAAAAGTACCCTTCGTCAGTGTGTTGTGTAGTTTTTTATACATATACAGGGTGGCCCAACGAGAATGTCGAACCCTCTTTATGACTCTCGTTGTAGCTTTAAAAAAACGCTCGAAAACGTCAACTTTTCTAACGGGACATCTTGTCCTCTAAAACTTCATTATACAAGGTGATTTGTATAAAAGATACCACGTGACACTTTTGATTATTAATAGAAACCTACTAGTTTTATGTGATTTTTTGTTCCTTCCTGAAGTTTGTGGTAAATTGGGTATAACATCATATACCTATCTTCAACCGATTTCATTTTATTTGCGTTTTTATAGCTCAAATAGCATTGTATTATCGAAATGATTTTATCATTGGTATTAAATAGGATAGTTAAGAAAATAAACCAACGAACTAATTGGTATTGCGCATACTTATGTCATGGTGTTTGGTCCTTACTTTATTACAGCCTTAACTGGATTTAAATGTTGTCTTCTTCAATGTGGATTTTTGTGACCATCCAAATTTTGCACATCCGAGACCACTATAAACGGATCGCCAGCATCTCAACACCTGTTGGAACAGTCGCCTTAGCACCTACAGGTGATCAAATTAAGAAGTGTGTTTGGTGTCGGAGCCTCGACAGGAAGTAGCCTATCTCGCTTTCACGCTACCTCCAACCCTCAAGGAGTTGGCTGAAAAGTGTTGCTTTACGTATCTTAACAATACAGAAAGAGCATTCATTAGACAGTGAAATTGAGGAGACAGAGAAGAATGTTAAGTAAGCGATGTACGTATATTTGGTAAGAGAGTGCGAATAGCAACACGTTGGGCTGTTTGTGAGCATATATGTCGGTACTCCAGCAAAAAGTTCAAATTCAAAAATCCGGCCACGGAAGGTTCAAGTGCTCATACCAGCCATTTTTGACGCAGAAAAAAGTAAAGCCAGATTTAGAAAGCTCTTTTTATTTAGATGAAAGTTTGTTTAGGTCACTTTAGCGTTATTTGTTTTGATAACACGTTTTAAGAGTAAAAACGAAAAAACTTTTTTTTTAATTTGGTGGTCTTTGGTCACTTCCGGTCGTACCAGAAGTGAAGCATCTTGTTAAAACGAAAGCCTGTTTTTTCGCCTTTCACTTAGGACCACTCCAAATATTCCAGGAACCAACGTTTGGTCGCAACACCAATTCCAGGGCAAAGAGGCATTTCTCTAGGATTCCAGGAAGCAGATTCCGAAGAGCTGGGAATGTTTGATATTTTGTTTGGGGCCTCAAATTTTTACAATAAGTTATTCTGTATTCGGACATAAAATTTGATTTTAACGGACACAACTACGCATAATTGTCACTTGGTCACTGTGCAAAAATTAATTTATACATAATTTCGCAACTTTGTGAAGCTGGTGGTATAGAGTTTTTAAAATAATTTTCTATTTCGGCACAAAATTTAATTTCAACGCTCTCATTACTGCACAAGAAAGTTAATGTACAATTTATGTACCTGCTTATTTCCTATTTAGGCTGTAAGGTTTGATTTTGACGTATCGTAACAGCGCAAAATTGTTGCCTAACGACTTCGCAAAAATTAATTTACGCATAATTTCGCATATTATAATAACGCTTTCTATTTCGGCGCCAAATTTAATTTTGTCTGCGTATTACTACTTGCGCAAAAAAAAATATGTTTTCTATTTAGGCGTAAAGTTTGATTTTGACGTATCATAATGGCGCATAGTTGTTGCCTAACCACTGGGCAAAATTAATTGATACAATTTATATAATTTATACAATTTCAACTACATGAAGTTGGCTGTAGAGATTGAGTTTTTATAATAACTAGCTTTCTATTTTGGCTCAAATTTTAATTGGAACTGCTCATTACTACTGCTCAAGAAAAAATGAAAACCTACTTATTTCCTATTTAGGGGTAAAATTTGATTTAGACGTAGGGTAACGGTGCATAATTGTTGCCTAACTAATGCACAAAAATTAATTTTACAAATATTTTCGCAAATGCATGAAGTTGGCCATATAGTGAATTTTTAGTTAATAGTTAACTTTCGATTTCGGCACAAAATTTAATTGTAACAGTGCATTACTACTGCACAAAAAATTTAATGTATCTACTTACTTCATACGTAGGCGTAAAATTTGACTTTAACGTAACTGCGCATAATTGTTGCTTAACTACTGCTCAAAGTTAATTTATACACAATTTCGTAGCCCGTGAAGTTGGCAACTACTAACTACTGCGCAAAAATTAATTTGCACATAATTTCGCATCTACGAGAAGTTGCCTACATAGACTGAATTTTTGTAACTAGTTTTATATTTCATAGCTCCGTGAAGTTGGCAAAATAAATTGAGTTAACTAACGGCGCAAAATTTAATTTCAACTGCGCATTACTATTGCACAAAAAATTAATGTGCCTACTTATTTTCTATTTAAGCGTAAGGTTTGATTCTGACGTATCGTACCGGCGCATAATTTTTGCCTAACTACTACGCAAAAATTAATTTACGCATAATTTTGCAATATATATATATATATATATATATATATATATATATATTATTGAGTGTTATGATAACTAGCTTTCTATTTCGCGCAAAATTTAATTTCATCTGCGCAATTCTACTTGCACAAAACAATTAATGTATCTACTTATTTCCTATGTAGGCGTAAAATTTGTTAATTTCGTAGCTCCGTGAACTTGGCAAAATATATTGAATTTTTATAACTAGCTTTCTATTTCGCCGCAATATGTACTTTCAACTGTGCATTACTACCGCACAAAAAATTAATTTACATACTTATTTTCTATTTAGGCGTAAAATTTGATTTTGACGTATCGTACCAACGCATAATTACTGCTCAAAAATCAATTTATACATAATTTCGTAGCTCCGCGAAGTTGGCAAAATATATCGAATTTTTATAATAACTAGCGACGCAAAATTTAGTTTCAACTGCGCATTACTACTGCACAAAAAGAATTAATTAATTACTTATTTTCTATTTAGGCGTAATATTTGATTTTGACGTATTGTAACGGCGCATAATTGTTGCCCAACTACTGCGCAAAATGTATGTGTAATTTCGCAGCTCCTTGAAGGAAGACAAAAATTAATTTTAAACGGTGCATTACTACTACACAAGGAACCATAAATTTACAGAGAACTTTGTTAATCCCTACAGTTACCCTTGTTGATGGAATTTTTACAGTAACTTATTTTCACACAAAATTAATCTTCACGGCACATACTCGACGTCTAATTACCGCTCAAAAATTAATTTATTTAATAGTATTTGTTCAGTAACTTAGTTCCTATTGTTGCGTAACGCATCATAATTACTCCAGACGAAAAAAATTATGAATACAGAGGTTCGAGTATCCATGAAGTTGCCTGTTTTAATAGAATTTTTGTAATAACTTCTTCTTTATTAAACGCAAAATATAATTTTGAATGGCGCATAACTGTTGTGTGCTCAAAACTTAATTTGTACATAAGTCGCAACTCAGTTAGGTTAATGGAGTTGATCGACCTATTTCCACAGTTTTTGCTTTTTGCGCGCGACGTTTCGGAAGCGGACTGTGGTTTCCTCATCGGGATTAGTCCTGAGAAGGACTGTTTTCGCACTTGAGTCGAATTCATATGTTATATATAATTTTTCCCAAGCACTTGACTACTCTCAGATTCGAACATGGTACTTTCACTTACTAGTCTGCCACCTTTACCACTGAGCCACTGAGTAATCCAATATATATTTTTGTAACTTATATATATTAAACTTTTTTACATTTTCTACATATGCTGCCTCTACAGGGTGATTGATATACGTGAGTAGGTTTTTTTAAACTTTTTTCATTGGAGGGTCAGCATTATTGAACACCTTGTATAATTAGTCTATGGTATAATAGCTACCTATATTTGTCATCATCATACCAGTTTTTGAATTTTAGCTCTACTTTTATAGATCAAGAGATAAATTTAAAAAAAATTGTATTGACACTTTAATAACAATTGAATATTGGGACCACAAAACATCTAAAACATAATCATGACATTAAATATCTAAACTTAAACTATGGTTAAGAATTAGTATTATTATTATTAATAATGAGTTGCTCTCGCTTGAGCCCTTATTACCTCATCACATCGTCTGGGCATGCTCCTTATAACTCTGTCGATTAAGTCACCGGGTAGAGCGTCCCACTTTTCGTGCAGAGCAATAGTCAAGTTGTTGACATTATTTGGAGGATGAGGGCGACTTGAAATTCGTCCCACGCATGCTCTATAGGATTGAGGTCTGAAGACAATGCAGGTCATACCATTCGTGTAATACCAACAAAAAATGTCGACAATAGCAGCGCGGTGAGACCTGGCATTGTCGTCCATAATAAACAAATGCTGGACCCAGAGCCTGTGCATATGGCTGAAAGATTGGTTCCAGTATCCGATTGAGATAATTTTGAGCAATCATGTAGGTCATGCCCGTTCCTAACCCTGGTTTAATAGGGCTTGCACTGATGCATTATCGCAAAAGCATAAAATCTATACCTCTGGGTCAGTGCTCCTCAATACGCCCTTGACATGGTAAACCGCATCCCAAAAAGAGCTATAAGGCTTATAAATGACCCATCTCTGACTTCTGACCTACAGTCTCTTGAGCATAGAAGAATAGTTTCGGTTCTTCCTTGTTCTATCGCTATTACCATGGCAAGTGTGCCTCCGAAATACACTTCTTAATACCTTCGCCATCTTCGCTAGGAACACTCGGTTTGCCAAGTCACACCATAATTCCACACTCAAAATTCTATCTTGTCACACTTTGACTTAAGCAAATTTAAGGTAGCCATTCATTCACATTTCTAGGCAGCCTAACAATATCCCTAAACCCTCCCAGTGTTCCTGAGTGCTTTAACACGTTAGGCAAATCTTAGCCTGTTCAGAAATACTATAAGTAGAAAAAAATTATTATAGTGGCATTGGAAACATTGGTAGCATTTTGCATTTTTTAAGGACGATAGCTGGAATACTGTCAGGGCCAGTCGCCTTGTTTGAGTCAAGTTTATTGATAATTGGTTCTAGGAGCTTGTATCGAAAGTGGATTGATTTCATAGCGTATGGGGTAGATTTGGGAGACGGCACAATTTTACCAGAATCATTGAGACATGAATTTGATGCAAAGTAATCGACAAAGAGGTTGGCTTTTTCAGCAGGATCAGCTACTGCAGCACGTCGCGAGACGTCATGGGAGGAAAGGAAGCTCTACTAAAGTTTTTACTGGTGGCTTCAGCTAATGACCAAAATTGACGACCACCCAAAGGACATGAAACTTTACATTTACGTTCTTCGAACATCTTGTTGGCCTTGGTGATGATGCTTTTGCAAGTATTCCTTGCGGCAATATATAGTCGGCGTGATTTTCGATATATTTATTTGATTTGCATTTGGTATAGATTTTATGCTTTTGCGATAATGCATCAATGCAAGCCCTATTCAACCAGGGTTGGGAACGTGCATGACCTACACGATTATGTTTTTTGGGAATGTATAACTCCATCCCATCAAGATAACTTCAGTTATTGGAAGAGCAATGTTTGAAGAGGAGGACCGT
Source organism: Vesta saturnalis (assembly GCA_036346205.1). Classification (NCBI taxonomy): domain Eukaryota; kingdom Metazoa; phylum Arthropoda; class Insecta; order Coleoptera; family Lampyridae; genus Vesta; species Vesta saturnalis. Next base: position 712,623 of record JARFJB010002461.1, on the reverse strand, counting down.
TTAATGCAATACTCACGCCAGGGGAAGGTCACAAAAAAATATTGCAGTTCGCTGTGAGATCACAGGGTACAGCAAACGCTTCTGCAGTATGACCCGCGGGATTAGTTGTAGATGAAAGTTAAAGCCAATTGGAGTTGTGGGCATTAAAATCTCCCAAAATTGAGATATCGCAAGATGGAAACTGTGATAAGACGTAGTCTATTTTCAGACTAAGGTAATCAGGAAGATCTTGGAAGTTATTATCATTGGGAGACCTATACAAACAACAGTAGAATTTCACAAATTGGGGCCCAAAATGTTTTAATCAAATCGCGTCATATTTATTGTTTTCCAAAGTGTACATCCTCTTACAACCTAGGTTGTCCTTGGTATATGCACATACTCCGTCTTTAAGGCGAAAGTTAGAGTGGGAGTTGTATCAGGGAAAAATAGACTTAAGAAGGCAAATTTATCCTCCGCGCCGCTCGACATTCAAAATGGACTGCGGCACATAAAAGAAATCGTCTACGATTTGCCCGTGACCACCAACACTGGAACGATGTCGCATGGTCAAACTGTCTATTTACAGATGAATCGCGTTTTTGCTTACATCCAGACCGTAATCTTAAACGCGTGTGGAGTCGGCCGAATGAGAGGTATGATCAGAATTGCACTGTAGAACACGTTCCTTTTGGTGGACACTCTGTAATGGTTTGGGGAGGCATAGCACTTAGGCAACCGCAAAACCGAAGTGGTCGTGTTTATTAACTCAACGGTGAATGTCCCAAATTATCTAAATCGGATACTGGAACCAGTCGTTCTGCCATATGCACAGACTCTGGTCCAGCATTTGTTTGTATGGACGACAATGCCACGTCTCACCGCGCTGCTATTGTCGACATTTTTTTTTTGGTATTACACGAATGGTATGGCCTGCATTGTCTCCAGACCTCAATCCTATAGAGCATGTGTGGGACGAATTTCAAGTCGCTCTCATTCTCCAAATAATGTCAACAACTTGACTATTGCTCTGCACGAAAAGTGGGACGCTCTACCCGGTGACTTAATCGACAGGGTTATAAGGAGCATGCCCAGACGGTGTGATGAAGTAATAAGGGCTCAAGCGAGAGCAACTCATTATTCCCAATATTCAATTGTTATTAAAGTGTCAATTCAATTTTTTTTAATTTATCTCTTGATCTATAAAAGTAGAGCTAAAATTCAAAAACTGGTATGATGATGACAAATATAGGTAGCTATTATTCCATAGACTAATTATACAAGGTGTTCAATAATGCTGAGACACTCCAATGAAAAAAGTTAAAAAAACCTGCTCACGTATATCAATCACCCTGTTGAGGCAGCGTGTGTAGAAAATGTAAGTATTTTTAAACTGACTGAATCTGAGTAATTTAGAAAAAAATAATTCAAAAATCGCTCAAGTCCATCAATAAATAAAAAAGTTACGCCTTTGTAAACTTGATCGATATTTAGGGTGGCTCACTTCACATTTTGTACTTTTTGGTACCAGTTAATTAAGATTGAATTATAAAGTAACGGGAATTTAACAATCTCCCATAGATAGTAATAATATAAATTAATAAATATAAATGATTTTGTTTATTGCCAACTTTTTCTAATGGTGTAATAATGACCCAAGTCGTTAAAATTCATTTCTATTGAATAATAGAAACAAGAGTTTTAGTGAAAGTTTAAGAAATGTTTTTGTTTACTCGTTCTTTTTATACTCTGGCCACATAATTGCTCTTTACAAGTTACTAAATTGAGATGAGATGTGAAGGACAACTAGACATCCTACAGAAACAATTTGAATTAAGAAGCAGGAAGAAAATCCTTCAACTCTTTTATGTTGTGAATCACCAATTACAAGGTTTTCTCTTATAGACCACTACCTGTAGTAATATAGTTATTATTAGCACTTTGCTAACGACACTCGAACGCATCATTCAAAACTTTTATTAGTCAATACGAGGCAATGCAACTCAATTTATTTCAATTACAAATTGTTAACTTCTGTTTTAATCATTATAAATTTGTGCTACATTTATAATGTCTTTGCCTTATGATGATTCATACAATATTCTGTTTTTGTAAGTGTTTGTGTGTTTTCGATATGCTAATAAATTTTTTCTTCTTTTACAGAAGTGGCCCATCATTAAGTTGCCTGGTAGTAGAAGCAGATGGGGGCTGCTATTCAGCAATGCCACCGACGGCCATGAGGCTGGAAAATTCACCCTGCAACAATAATAATAATCACGCATCAGGAGCCGAACTGGAACTTCTTGCCAAACTGGAGGAAGCTAATCGATTATACGAATCCGATGCCAAATCGCTCAATTCGCTGAGCGGAAATTCGGCGTCGGGGCATTCGAGAAAAAGTTCAGATACTTCACAAATTTCGCTTACTTCCGGTATGTATTATTTAATAAATTTAAAATAGTTTTATATAAGTAAATCAGGAACAAGTTCAACTCAAGATAGGATTGAAGATGGTGGCGAAGAGGATTTGTGGAGTGTATGGGGTGGAATTGTTAATAATTGGGATGTTAATTGGAAGAAATACAATCAGCAGGTGAGGGAGTTAGTACAGAAGGGGATTCCGTTACATTTTCGAGGAATTGTATGGCAATTGTTATGTTCTGCGACGGATGCACCTGAAAAAAAATTATACGCTGATTATATTAAGGTAAGAAACATTTAGTTTGAGATTACGTGCATGTTGGTGTTAACAACACCTACTTTACCGGCACTTTAAAAATAAAAACTGCATTAATTTAAATAGTTGACAAATTCTTTTGCGTAGACCAAATCACCTTGCGAGAAAGTCATACGCAGAGACATCGCCCGAACGTATCCGGAGCATGACTTCTTCAAGGAAAAGGACGGTCTCGGACAAGAGTCTCTCTTCAATGTTATCAAAGCTTACTCACTTCACGATCGTGAAGTTGGATATTGTCAAGGCTCAGGATTCATTGTTGGATTACTCTTAATGCAGGTGACCACCTTTTTCTTCTGCTTGGCTGTAAAAAATTAACAAACACTTTATTTACTTCAGATGCCTGAAGAAGAAGCGTTTGCTGTCTTAGTCAAAATAATGCAAGATTATCGAATGAGAGACATGTTTAAACCAACAATGGCTGAATTGGGCGTTTGCATGTTTCAATTAGAAAATTTAGTCTCCGAACATCTCCCTGATTTGAATCAACATTTTCAATCTCAAAATTTTCACACATCAATGTATGCATCATCCTGGTTTTTAACTTTATTTACAACTGCTCTTTCTTTACCATTGGCGTGTCGAATAATGGATGTGTTTTTATCTGAAGGAATGGAAATTATTTTTAAAGTTGCACTTTCAATGCTTATGTTAGGGAAAACCGATCTTATGTGCTTAGATATGGAAGGAATGTTAAAGGTATGCATTAGAGAGGTTTATAGTTTTATAGAGCCATGTGGTTTTCTAGATTACAATGTTAAAATGCATTTATTTTAGTTCTTTCAAAAAGATTTACCAGCACGTGCAGAAGCTGACCCAGAAAGTCTTCTACAATCTGCTTATAATATTAAATATAATTCTAAAAAGATGAAAAAGTTGGAAAAGGAATATTATGCAATTAAAACGAAAGAACAAGAAGAAATGACAGAGTTGAAAGTAAGTTAACATCATAATTGTAGATAGAGCTGATTATTTTTAACTTGAAATGTTGTTAATTCTTATGTGTATAATGAGACTTAACTAGGTGTATAAATATTAATACTTTACAGCAATCACTTACTGTATATTAACGTAGACATTGATATTAACTCTGAACTTGAAGTAAAGTATAAGTGGCTGATATTATGAACTATATTAACCGATTTTGTTTTTAAGGTGGGTAAATAACATTAAGAGCCAATATAAGATATAATTGCATCACTGTATTAAATGTAATAGGTATTGTTGAATGATAATCTTTATAAAGGTGCCTCATATGAGTTTATTTGTCGCAGTACATTTATGCGATATATAATTGCATCACTATATTAAATGTAATAGGTATTGTTGAATGATAATCTTTATAGAAGATGCATCATATGAGTATATTTGTCTCAGTACATTTATGCGAGAGAAATGTAATGAAATGAGAGAGAACCTGTAAAGTAGCTCCACCATCAATGCAATCGTTGAATGAAAATTTATCATTCAACGGTGCAATATGAAAATTATGATCTTATTCCAAATGAGACGAGTTTGAAATTTTTGAACTGCAGAAAGCAACCTTGTCATAATACACGTACAATAAATGCCTTCTTTTGATCTCGTTTAGAATATCAGAATCATGCTTAATTAAAGTATAATTTATTGTTAATTATAAAAAAGTATACCTATTTAATTTTTAATGTTAATAGAAATATCTTTTAAATGGTAATAGCGTTCAATGCAACGGTGATAGTTACAAAGTGTAAAAAGCATAAGAAATAAAAATGTTTGTAATTTTATAGGATCAAATGTGTAGAGTACGGGGCGACCCTGTTTACATCCAATTAACTTAAAATTTGTACTTTACGATGACACTTTAACTCTTCGTTTTTTTTTTTCAGCGTAAAGCCATTGCAGTATTCTAAATAATTTTATAGCTACCAGATGATCAAGAATAATACAAAAATGATCATAGCGTTTGTTTACTAATTTTGAATTAGGAAAAACGGTTTTTAAGTCTTTAAGATGAGTTATAATTTTCTTAGTTAGCTCATATTCTATTTTAAAAATCTCAAAATAAAAATTAATCCTACTTATTAAAAACGATACAATCTGAACCAATACTTCAAAAGGTTGTTTTAAAAATTTAATTTCTTGTTCGCAATCGAAATCACGACATAAAATAAGTAATTCTTTCTTTCCATGTCAATCAGCGGTGTATTCCCTTTATTTTGCTTAAATTTATAATTTGAACCGTTGAATGATAAGTTCTTGTCAGTCAACGTTTTAACAGAAGATTTTTATTCTAACTCCTCTCCCTTTCTTCCCACTATCTTCTCTTCAACGATGTAAGAATTTTGCATGAGGCGGTAAACAAAGGAACATAGCAAGGTGCCGATGCTTTATCTACATAAATAGGAATTTTTATAAATGGTTTAAATATCACTTTCAATGTCACTCTGCATGCAATTTTTTTTTAGATTACTGTGGTTTTGTTTATCTAATCTACCTTTGTTAGGTTACAGTACTTTTGTTTATCTTATCTAAAATAGATGCTCGCTAGCACCTTATTCAGACAGTTACAATGACGTCACACATCGGTACCTTCCTATGTTTCTTTGTTTGTTGCCTCATGTATTTTTCAGAATACAGAAATCTACTTTACTGCGAGAATAAAAGCAGAATTTCCGTTTTGTATGCAAACACAGATGCCAGACACGAATTTCTATACTTTTGTAGACGACAAATTTTAACGAAGATTATCATTCAACGGTATTATTATCAATAATGACAGCTTATTATAATGACTATTGCATACATATATCAAGCTAACCCCATCAACCAATGAAATAACACAAAATTCAAATTTTGAACCAATCACTTGCAAATTTTTGTCACTATGCACGTAATGTATTACTATTGTTAATTCGATTTAATACTTGAATGAATGAACAGAACAAAATAAACAAAATAATATGGATATTATTTCGTATCTACCAATTATGTATATGTATCTATCAAAAATCGTTTATACCAACATTTCTGTTGATATGTAATTTAGTAATTTTTTGATTGGATGTTTGGGCATATATGACATCTGTCATTATAACGCTTAAAAGTTTTAAGTGTCTTTTATGTAAATTTGTTTAACATTTTTTTTTGTAATTTATTTATAACCTTCTGTGGCCTTTTGTGCGGTTCTCATATTGTAACATTTGAAATAATTATGCCGTACAAAGTTCTTGAAGTTTGAATAACGTTGGTTTACCTATATTGTCATTTAATGACCTAAAAATAACAGCGGCCCCCATCGAAAGTTGGACAAGTTGACAAGTTGTTGTTAAAACTTTACCGACGATTAAAAATATCTTGAATAATTATTTTGCAGACATTTTGCAAAAAATTGTAAGAAATACAGAGCAAATCAGAGAGAAAAAAAAAACTAAGCTAGAGATATTAGATACCAAAATATTATGGCAGCTCATCATGCATTATATGAATGTCGCTGGTTTAAGAGATACAGAGGGTTGAAGGTTTAAATTTTATTCTGAAATGTCTCAATAATTGAGAAAGTTTTGATAGCATGAACCTGAAAATTGAGAATGTTGGGTTTTTTGGTGTGAGAATTACGAATTTGAAGCTTATTTTGACGTTGCCCTTAGAGGGCGCTAGTTTCACCGTATTATTTAGATATATCAAAACATATTTTTTAATCTGTTGAGCTATGTTTAAAAAAAGTTAAGAATCTGAAAGAACCTTCAATTATACAAAAAAAAAAAGGGTACTCTTGTTTAGGTCGCCTAACTTTATCGGTTTCTGAGTTACTTGCATTTAACAGTTTCATTGTGCTGCTCTGATCAAATTTGATCTGGCCGATGGACTTAAGCATAACACTTTCTCATATAAGGAAACTAACTGTTGCCCGCAGCAATTCCTAACTCCGTATAACTTAAAATATAATAAGATATACTTACCTACATTATTTTTTTCTTATTCGGGGAGCCAATCGTCCATTTGTGGAATTTTGAAAAATAATCCAATATAGCAGTTTAGTAGCTATGTATGTCTACTATCTAATCCCTTCATTTCAAGATTTCATTTTTATTAGGAACATAGTTATAATGGATTGAAATTTTTAAATTTTAAAATTCCTGGTCCTGGATAAGATACAAATCTCATAAAGCTAATTACATTTTCGTTATATGTGACTATAAAATATGTAAATTTAAAAGCTATATGTTGATAGACTAGTCACTATAACTTGCAATATAATAACATATACTTACCTACAAAAATTCTTTTTTTCTTATTCACCTTATATTTTGCAAATCACTATATATTTTTACGTATTTAGTTCGCATGAGAAATTAGCTTTAAAGTACTTTAGACCTGTTTTTGAAACTTTGATATAAAATATTTAAAAAATTTAAAAAAGAACTTTTTTTGTTATTTTCGGCAAAATCGGAAGCCCTAAAAATGTTTCAATATAGCAGTTTAGCAGCTATACATGTCTACTATATAAATATAATCCCTTAATTCCAAGATTTCATTTTTATCAGAAGCATAGTTATGAGGGACTGAAATTTTCAAATTTGAAAATTTCTAACTCCGGTCTGGATAATATAACAACACAATATAATAACACAGAGACAAATTGCTTCAGCGACAGCTTCAGTACGAAGACGGAGTGTCCAGTGTATAGCAGCAAACGGCAGTCATTTTGAAGCAACTTTTGACAATTGAATAAAAGGTTCGAAAGTACTTAATTTTGGCCACAGGAATCAGTAGTTTCAATTTCACCATCGAGTCCTGGTCACTCAACATTGTTATTATCTATTAATGGATTTGATTGTGGTACCTCGATTAAATCTTGAGATTTGAAAAAAAAACTCATTTCTGAATTCATTATGTCATTAAAAATGTTGAATGATGAGTTTGTCTCGAATGAATTCAATATTCTTTAAGGCAATTTCATCTTCTACAAATTTCTCCTAACGTGTTTTCTTGTAACTCTTCTAGTTTGGAAGATACAGCGTGATTTAAAAGATAATTCCAGGAAATAGAAAAAATTAAAAAAAAGTTAACATCTTGAAAACCATCAACAATAGACACACCCTGTATTAACAATTTTTTGTTCCTTTTGGCCAGAGGAATCAGCTGTGTTCGTTTTGGCCATCGAATTTTGGTCACCCTGTATAATAAAATATATTAAACCCCATTAATTAACCTTTCTATCGCGGTAACAATTGCGATTTGAACATGTTTATTATAATAATAAAATTTTCGCAGTCCGCTACCTACAGTATTGCATATCATTTTAAATTTTATCAAGGCAATGGCTCAAAGCACACATCACTGATAAAAAATACCTGGTTATTGCACAATTGTCCGAAGGTCATGATAATACCTGAATAAAGCCCAGATCAAAGTGTAATTGAGCACATGTGGGGTGAACACAGATGTCAAATGCACAATAGGTGGTGCACCAGTAAAACCCAGCTTAAATCTGCATTACATGAAGAATGGAGCCAAATAACTTCTGATGTAAGCAAAAAACCTAGTCGAGTTCATTCCAAATAGACTACAAGCTGTCAAAAAACAAAAAGGATATGCAACTAAATACTAAATATTCCCAGAATAATTAAATATAAATAATTGTCTGGTCGATGTTCAATCTGATCATAGTTTTAAGGTTTTTGTGAATTTTTTTATATTTTTCCTGTTGTTTTAAAGTTGGAGTGCTTGTTTTTATTTTGTTGTTTTCTAATAAATATCTTATTTGATTTTTAAAAACTTTTTTTAAATAACTTGGCCGACTTTCAATGTGAGCCACTGCATGTTGTTTAAAAATAGCTATCTTAATTCAAGTAAGTTGGTTAGCTAATTAAAGTTGTATCCTGGAGTTCATTTGATATTTTTACAAAAGTCCGAAAAAAAAGGGAAATTGCACTGTTACATAAAAAATTACATTTTACTACTTGTTAAATATGTATGTACATGATTTAATGTGCTTCACACACATAAATTATAATTTTGAATAAAGGTAAATAATTTGAAGTAATAGAATCTCAAAATAAAAGTAATTTCGAATATGAATTTAGTGTGTGTAAAGAAAGTACTTTCTCCTAAGTCGTACAAGCCTATCAAATTATAATTCTTGGATTACTAAGCTAGGGAGTTGATATTAAATTCAACATTGAGTGTCCACTTTCTCCCTCACTTATCTATGCACTCTCTCTGATTTTAGTTTTATCCAGGTAGGGTGGGAGAGTGGACACGCAATGTTAAATTTGGTAGACTTAATAGCGCCCTCATACAACTTGGGAAAAAGTATTTTCTTCACACGCGCGAAATTTAAATTTAAAATTTTTTATTTTGAAATTTTATTAATTCAAATCATTCACCTTTATTAAAATAATAATTTGTATGTGTGAAACCCATTACATGTTTAACAAGCAAGTAGTAAAATTAAATTTTTTTATGTAAAAGTGCAAATTCCCATTTTTTTCTGTACTGCCAAATTAACTTTGCAAAAATATCAAACAAACTCCAGGATACAACTTTACTTAACTAATCCACTTAATTAAGGTAGGTATTTTTTAACAATACATGTTCAGGTTTTTCAACTACATCGTAGGTAAACGAACGTTACTATGAGATTAGATTTATCATATTGATGATAATATTCTCATGCATTATTTGTGTTTAATATTAGCATAAAGGTTCGTTTTCACAACTTTATTAGAAAGTATCAAACAACATACTTGCTACATGATGAGAAAGTGAAGAAGTTCTCAAACTAGGTATTGTGATCTATCTGTTATAAGTTATATAGGAGTTTGAGTAATCCAAACACGATACTTTGGAAAGATGTTTATTTTGTTCTAAAATTACATACGTTTTACTGACATGACAATGACCAAAAACTACTCCTGTGTGATGGTATTGTTCATGTCTTCAGAGGAATTAGAGGTGCTTAGTGGCTTCAGGAATTATCGATTTCTATGATATTGGCCATCACCAGCCTGTACAATAAAGTCTCCATGGCTTGATTGGTGTTTGACAATAGCTGGCGTCCAATCTTTGGTTCCTTTTTGAAGTAGAATGGGTTGATTGGCTTCAAGCTTTGACAACTTTTTCGTACCTATGTTGTAGTATATCTTTTGTCTTGACTGTCTTTTTTCAAGTGCTTCCCTTACACCAGTCGTTGGAAATTTGGGTATTGGGATGTCTGTTTTGACTGGCATTATTGATCTGAGCCTCCGACTCATCAGTAATTGGCATGAGGCAGGAAGATCTGGTTTGGGGGTTATATTGTAGTGCAAAATTGCTAGTAATGGATCCTCATCTTCCTGATAGGCCTTAACTAGCAGGTCTTTTACCGTCTGGATGGTTCGTTCAACCATGCCATTTGAGCGGGGATATTTGGGGCTAGAAGTGTTTGGAAGAATATCATATTTTTTTGCAAATTGTTGGAATTCATATGAATTGAAGGGAGGAACATTATCAGAATAAGTCTCTAGTGGTATTTTTGAGGTTTGATAAAACAGTTGATCCTGTTTTATTAGGTAACTTGTTGACAATAGTGAATTTGCTATAGTAGTCTACTAGAACAATAAAATCCTCTCAGCCCAATGATTTGAAATCGATGCCTATTTTTTGCCATGGTAACATTGGGATTGCGTGAGGGGTCAAGGGTTCGCTAGGGTTTGAGGCTGCATACTTCCGGCAAGTAAGACAATTTAATACAATGCTTTCAATATCTCCCGAGAGACCAGGCCAGTGTACCAATCATTGGCTACCTTTTTGGTAGAAATAACACCTGGGTGAGTGTGGTGCAATAAGTTTAGGAATTCATCCCTCAGACTAGATGGGATAAATAATCTATTTTGATAAAAAAAAGCATGTCTTTATGTTCATAATTATCATTTCGAATTGACTAATACAATTTAACTGGACTCGGGACATTCGATTTATGGGCAGGCCAGACATTTAGGATGTAGAATTTGACTTTATGCAGAGTGAAATCCTCATCAATGGATTTGATAAGCCTAGTCTCGTTATCTGGAGTGGTGGATAATACTGAATATACGTTAAGGTGGTTATCAATATAGTCGGTGTCAATAGTGTCGTTAACTGGTTCACGACTGAGTGCCTCTTTAGTCTACCTGGGACATAGAATATTTCGAAATCGTATCTTAATAATCTAAATACTAAATGTTGAATTCGGGGAGAAAGTTCGTCTAACGGTTTTTGAAGTAGTCCTATTAGCGGGCGGTGGTCAGTCTCTATTTTGATTCTGCGACCAAACAAATAATAGTTGAACTGCTCACAACCATATACTACACGAATTGTAAACGTTTTTTTTTTGAGTGAAAACATAATCCTTTGGAGTGGCCGTGGTTCTTAAATTATTTTCAACTTTCACTTGTAGTTCTTCAATGGAATTTATTTCGCTTGAATATACTTTTTCTTTAATTAAACTCCACACGTCAAAATCCAAAGGATTTAGGTCAGGGGACCTTAGTGGCCCGTGGGTAGAAGCATCAGCACCTCAACCAATTCAACGATTTGGAAAACGTTCGTTCAGCCATTGTCTAGCTTGTCTACTGAAATGAGGTGAAGCACTATCATGCATAAAAAGGATTTTGGGGCCTGTGTTACAGGGCCGTATCTTCTTAAGGAGGCATTATCGGACACATGTTGATTAACCAAACTAACGTTATTTTTTAATATTCTATTTACCCAAGAAATTTGCGGAACGTTTTTTGAAACATGTATACTTAATGTGCACATGAAAAAGTGATTTAAGTTTTTACATACTTGAAATATTTCCGACGCCATCATCATAAGTTCTCCGTTGCACTATTATTAAGGTGCTTATAGCACCTTAAAATTTGCAACTTTGTACTCTTTGCAATGACTTTTGGCAAAGAGACTTGATCATCATATGCATTACTTAAGTAGGCAACATAACACGATTAGTTTTGACAGGACAGCGTCAAATTCTCTTATTGTCATTTTGACAAATGGGAATATCACTACAGAAAAAAAATATGGCCTGTTCTAATACAAAAAGCGATGGAACAGAGTATATTAGCCATTGCAGTTACACCAAACTTAGAACCGTCACGGAAAGGCGTAACCGAGGGAGCTCTATGTTTGCAATGTACATTCATATGCACATTGTACAAGTACAAAGAAATCCATTTCGCGGTCTTTTCAAAATTGTAAACAGAAGAAACTATGACATACAGTTTTGTAACATTGGTTGCCTAACTACCAGTATATGTGTTATTACAGGAACCAGATTTATTTTTATAATTGTATTTATATAATTTGAAAGTTACACATATACAGATATTTCAAAGCAATTCAAATTGAAAATATAATGTCAACTCAGATTAACTAAAGCAAGTTTCGAAGTAAATGTTATAGATAAAGAACTTAATCGATCCAAACATTTACGTTTATGCACAAGATCTATCTACTTTAAACCATGTAATTAAATTTCATACATTAACAAAGTAATAAATCTAATTTTCTACTTGCTTTTTCTAAACTAAACTAAAAAGCACGAACTGACACGAATTTTGTAAAATATGTATTTTACAGAGAGTGTACACTAAGTAAATCACAACCATTGATTGGTTGCTGGCATTTGTTATTGAAATTACTTGACATATTTTCCGGGTCGTTTCTAAGCTTGGGTGTACTGTACTTTTACTTTTCCATTTTAATATTTGCAACTCAATTTATTACAAACTTATGCTTATTTCATATCTTTCCACTGAATAATTAGTCTTATCTTTCTTGCACAAATTGGAACACAAGATGTACTCTTCTGGTATATTGAATGTGCTATCCACATATTATATATAGGTCATCAAAGATATGATCATTTGAAATATGACTAACTGTAATTACTAAGGCAATATAATCTATATAACAATATTGTTTTTATATATTTATTTCAATTTCTTAACTCAAAATGACATCAATCCTAAAACAAAACATTTATTTTCAGAGATTACGTACTGAAAATAAGCAATTAAGACATAGATGCGAAATGTTAGAAGAAGAAAGTAAAGCCCTTGCTGATAGGTTAGTAAGAGGACAGGTGAGTCGTGCCGAAGAAGAAGAAACGACATTCGTTGTGCAAAGAGAATTAGACGCTTTACGGCATACGCACTTAGAAACAACCCACCACTTAGCTCTCGCAAACGAAAAGATACGATCACTATCGCTGATGATGGAAGAAAGCGTAAGTGTAAGATTTGTTAATTTAGCCAGTAATAAATTAACTATTTCAGCATACATCTCGACAATCGTCAATTGAAGAAATTTCTCTTAAGCAAGAACAACTGCAGCAACGAGAAGAGATGATTGAGTGCTTACAGGAGGAGTTGGTGAAGGTTCGGTTGCGTGAAGCTGAAAATGATGCTTTAACAAGGGAGTTGAGGACTCGCATTCACGAGCTTGAAGAGGATAAGAAGACGTTGCGGGAGACAACGCCCGATAACAGTGTTGCGCATTTACAAGAAGAGCTTATTGCTGTGAAACTTAGGGAGGCCGAAGCAAATTTGTCGTTGAAGGATTTACGTCAGAGGGTAGCCGAGCTTAGTAACCAGTGGCAGAGGCATCTCCAGGTTTGCAATGGTTTTAGATCAAGCAGGAATAATTTTGTTATTTTAGGATCACAAGCAAGAATCAGCACCTTCTAGTGAAACATTAAGTACACCTAAGAAGTTGTTGTTTTGGGAGAATCGGCATAATGAGACTCAGCGTGTGGAAGAGGAATTAATGACGACGCGTTTACGCGAAATGGAAACACTAACTGAGGTGAAAGAGTTGAGGTTGAAGGTGATGGAATTGGAAACTCAAGTTCAAGTGAGTACGAATCAACTTCGTCGACAAGATGAAGAAATTAAGAAGCAAAAGGAGCTGTTAGAGAAGGCTGAATTGAGAGATCGTGACGCAGCTGCACGTTTATTAGACGAGCATAGGCGATATAACGATTTGGAAACGAAAATGCAAGAGGAGCTCATGAATGCTCGAATTAGAGATGCAGAAAAAACACAAGCAGTTGTTGAGTTAACTCAAAAAATTAGTCAATTGGAATTGAAGGTTTGATTGGTTGTTAACAATTAATGTCATCTTATAAACTGATCTTTGTAGAATGAAGAGATTGCAACTGAAGGAGAACTTCGTAGTCATTCTGTCGACGATAATGAGAGAATTCGTGAATTACAAGATAAAGTAGCTGATCTTCAAGCTGAGGTTTGTATAGACCATACATATTTCTTAGCTAGATCAATATTAACAGTTTAAAACTTTTTGCACCTGCTTTGCTTTAACATGTACATTCACTAACAGCAATTGTAAATATCTTTATTACTTAAGGTGCCTATAATCGAGTTATGGACTTAATAATAATATTATGATTCCAAACATATTTTTATAATAAAAATAGTTGGGGAATTATACTAGCGAGTTACTGATGGTCTTTTTTAACAATTTACTCTTCAGTTTCCCACGCCTATCGCAAGTCCGGATACTGAGCCTTGGAAATGGCTCGAGTAAGTTATATGATTTGCTTACCATGCTAATGTGTTTACCAATTGTATGTTAATGTAGTTTTGATGTACAATTTGATGAATTTTTGAGAAAATAGGAATTACAAATTTTATATTGTATAAGTATTTCTCACATTATTGCACACTTCAATTGTAATGCAATTCATCATTGTATAGTGCTTTGATATTTGTTTTGTATTTCATTATGTAGTCATGTTACATATAGAAAAAAACCATGAAAATGCTTTTGCATGTGTAGTGCATTCCTGAAATAGCTGTTAGATTCAATGTAATTATGAAATCGACTAAACTTTGACAATCTGATCAATATGTACGATGAAATATACCAGGTGACCCAGAAGTCCGAAAAAGTCCCATACTGTTTGAGATATTAACGTAAAATTAGCTACTTTTATTTAGCAAAAGCTAAAAATAATTTTGTTTTTGTACAGGGTGTCCCAACATTCAAAAAACTGTAAAGATATTTTTTTTTAATGGAACTGCCCTGTTTTGATGTTATTATTATATTCTACACTAAATTATGTGTTAAATTTATTAAGACCAGTTATACTTTATCTGTCATACTTTTTGAGATTTTTCAATGTTTACTTCAAAATTCGTAAATGCAGGGACTTGTTTAAAAAATCATAATTTCTATTAAGATAATTTGGTAAACTTTTTTTTGGTCAATTTTCTAACTTTATAGAAGCGTTTTAAACATCCAAGCAATTGTTTTAGTGCTCTCTGCTGTTTTTCAAATATGACGATGTAACAAGGTCAATAACTCATTTTTTTTAATGGCATGCCCTGTATATTATGAGACTAATCAATAGCTTTTTTGACAAGCTTTCTAACGATATATAGCTTGTATGATGAAATGTAACTTGATAGAGTAAGAAAACTGCATTTTAAGCATTAATGCTTCAATTACAAATTATAGTATTAAGTAAGTTAAATTAATTGTTTGAAACAATAATAAACAGCACATTTATTTAATGAAAAGAAAACAATATTAACAAGAATAAGTAACAATTAGTGATACAAGTATATGCAAAACTTTTTTTATTCAGTCTATTTACAAAAGAAACTCTGACGCGCGTTAACATTCCTTCATCAATCGAACGAAAAACATTAGTTGTTCTCATATCCTCAACAGTTGGTCGAAAACGATATACTTGGTCTTTAACAAACCCCCACAGAAAAAAATCAACTGGAGTTAAGTCGGGAGACCTGGCAGGTCAACCAATTGCTCCTCCTCTGCCTATCCAATGATATGGGTAAGTTTGGTTTAAACATTGTCGAACAATTTGATGGTAATGCATGGGCGCTCCATCCTGCTGAAACCACGTATTTAGATCAATATTTTCAAGAAGGATCAGAAGATAATTTTGAATAAGCTCGTATTCCTGCTAACACATGATCAAAGAATAAGATCCAATCACTTGATTTCCACATATTCCGCCCCACACGTTTAATGACCATCTGTTTTGATTCTCATCCAATGGGGATTTGCAATTCTGTAATAATGCATATCGTGCAGATTAACAGATGCGTTATTCTTAAAATTTGCCTCATCGCTGAATAAAATGTTGCTTAAAAAACCACAATCATTGTTCATTAAATAGAGCATTAATTCCGAAAAACGATTCCGATTCTGAAAATCATCCCCATATGAAGTTCAAGGTGATATGGGTGAAATTTGTGCTTTTAAGTGATTCAATTAACAATACTTTGTGAGATTTCTACAGGGTGTCCCATAAAGATTGCAACAAACGTCGGGAGGTGAAAGTATACCTCCAAACATGAAAAAAGTTCCCATAAACGTACCCTTGAAGATGCGTCGTTGATTAGATACAGGTTGTTAAAAAAAATTTTTTCGTTGTTTTTGCCCTAACTCCTAAAATATAAAAGGTACATAAATGAGATTCGATTGACTTAAATGAAAATAAATTTCAATGACAGTTTTTGAATATCTAAAGTCTTTTACACAAAAATGTTTACCTTGTGTAAAGCTCTAAAGTAAGTAGTTTTCGGGAAAATTGGAATATTATAAGAAGATACACATCTTGTTCCTGGCATTTATTAGTTGAAAATTAACAATCTAGTATGTAAGTAGAATTCAAAATATTTTAGTAGTGAATTTGAAAAATACCGTCATTATTTAAATGACAGTTTAATTTGGAACTTTTCAAATAATCATGAATAATTTTGAATATTTAGCCGATATCATCTCATTTACGGTGAAGCTAATTGCAATGGCCATGTAGCGTTTGTATACAGAACGGTTTCCTAATCGTCAACCTCCGTACCGTTCAACTTTTGAAAGAATTCATCATCGATTAAGAGAATATGGTTCGTTGAAACGTCCTGGTGGTGCTGATCGTCCACGAACAATTCGCACGATAGCTCTTGAAGGTGCAATTTTGAACCGAATTAATAATCAACCCGATACCAGCATTCGTGCATTGGCTAATTTCGTGAATGCTAGCAAATCAACTGTTTGGAGAGCTGTGAGTGAGGAATTACTTCACCCATATCACATACTTAAGGTTCAAACAATGACTCCAGCAGATTATCCTCATTGTCTGGATTTTTCCAATTGGTATATTGCAACAAAATCAAAATGAACGTGATTTTCTTCGAAGCATTCTGTTTACAGATGAGGCATGTTTTACCAAAGATGGTTATTTCAATAGTCGCAACAACCATATTTGGGATTATGAAAATCGCCACGCTATTGCTTTAAGAAAAGATCAACACAATTTTTCCATTAATATTTGGGGTGGTATTATCGACAATACTATACTAGGGCCATATTTGTTGCCTCCAAGACTAAATGCTGATTATTATTTGTATTTTCTAAGATCAATTTTACTTCAGTAAAATTGGAATAATTTCTAATATTGTTGCCCAAGAATCAGGAAAAAAAAGAAACCTTTGGAAGTATTGGAATAATTTATGAATAGCACCTATAAATTGATATTTATTTTTATTATTTATTTAGTACTTTGACAGTTTACCTTTAAACGTTCGCCACAATATGTGGTTTCAACATGATGGGGCACCTGCTCATTTTTATAGGAATGTTCGAGACCATTTGGACCAATTCTTTCCAAATCGATGGATTGGTAGAGGAGGTTTTGTGGCTTGGCCCGCTCGGTCTCCAGTTCTCAATCCTCTTGACTTCTTGTTAAATCATTGATATATGAAATACCAGTACTAAACCAAGAAGATCTTCTGGCAAGGATGATAGGCAGCATTTGGAGAAATTGAGATAATTCTGGTATGCTTCGGAGAGTGCACCAATCCATGATTCGTTGAGCTAATTTATGTATTGAGCAAAATGGGGCGCATTTTGTAATAATTTTTTTTTTAAATAAAAATTATTCCTCATTTTATCTTAAGTTATTATTGTGCATCAAAAGAGATTGACTCTTTAGGTGCATCATCTTATAATATTCCAATTTTCCCGAAAACTACTTACTTGAGAGCTTTACACAAGGTAAACATTTTTCGTGTAAAAGACTTTAGATATTCAGACTGCCACTGAAATTCATTTTATGCCAGTTACGTAGAAGTTACAGGGTTAAAGACTTCAAATAACCCCTGTATCTATGCCTCTGACATATTTAAAAATTACCTCATATGTTGCACAACACATCATTCCTTATGTGTTACAAGTCAACCGAATCTAATTTATGTACCTTTAATATTTTAGGAGTTACGGGCAAAAAGGAAAAAAAAATTTTTCTTTAACGACCTGTATGTATCTAATAAACGACGCATCTTCAAGGGTACGTTTATGAGAACTTTTTTCATATTTAGAGATATATTTTTACCTCCCGACGTTTGTTGCAATATTTACAGAACACACAGTTTCGATTTCTCGTGAACTCAACAGCGGATTTTCTTCTAGGATCAAGAGAACTTCCAATTCTTTGTTCTCGTCGATTCTGCGTCCTATTAATTTTTGATGATATAAATTCTACTTGCCAATAGAATGTTTCAATCCGCTTCACCAATACAATATACCATGTTTATCAACTCTTGGCATGAAAAATTCATTTTAATGATTATGGTTTGAGGCTGCAAGTATTAAAATTTTTTTTTTATCAAAGTTGACATATTGCCATCGTAAAGCACCTATCATACTCGAAAATTGCGTTGCTTTAACAGAAAATTGCTTAAAATGCAGTTTTCTTATCCTATCAGCTTAGATGTTTACATTTGACCATACAAACTTTATATCGTTGGCAATCTTGTCTGAAGAGCTATTGATTAGCGATTAGAGTTATTGACTTTTTTTTACATTGAAAAACCGCAGAGGGCGTTGAAAAACACTAAAACAATTGCTTGGATGTTTAAAACGCTTCCTTAAAATTTAGGAAATTGACCAAAAAGAAGTTTATTAAATTATCTTTAATAGTTTAGAAATCATGATTTTTTAAACAAGTCCCTGCATCCACGAATTTTGAAGTAAAATTTAAAAAACATCAAAAAGTATGACAGATAAAGTGTAACTGACCTTAATAAATTTAACACATAATTTAGTACAGAATCCAATAATAACATCAAAATAGGGCAGTTCCATTAAAAAAAAATAACTTTACATGTTTTAGAAAATTGGGATACCCTGTACATAAACAAAATTATTTTTAGCTTTTGCTAAATAAAAGTAGCTACTATTCAAAAAAAAGTTCACGTTAATATCTCAAATAGTAAAAAAGTTATGGGACTTTTTCGACCTCTGGGCCAGGTATTTAACACTAAAAACACTAAAAAGAAAAGAAGCGAAGGAATAAACTAAATTGTTCATTTATTTTACATATAAACGGTACACGATTTTGTATTAAGCACTAATAGATTTCTTAAACTAGTTTTAGGATATACCGCTTCCATACTATAGCGCTACAACGTAAGTTATCTATCAATAGCTGCTAATCCTTTAACAATGGGACGTACCTGCTGTAGACGTGTACATGGGTTTTGCAGACAAGCAAAGGACAATTGCAATGTTTTACTGAAAACTTAACTATAAAAAGTGATTTTAAAGATGTCATTTAATTATAAAACGCTTCGTTTGTTAGAAATCATTTTATAGAATTTTTAAATTTAAGGTAAAGCAACAATTATTATATAATATAGTTGTACATATCTGAACTCCTTATTACCTACATTAAACAAGAATAAACAAATTTGTAATTCTGAAAATTCATCTGTTTCGTTGGAATAACTATCATTTAGCCCTATTGAAATTACAGTAGGCTATACCGTAACTTCTATCATATTATCAAGTTCCCACATTTTTTGTTCCTGTTTCATTAGTGTTCTATACACTTTTTCTATTTTTCCGCAGCCACCTCACTTAAGGAAGTCATTAAAAGTTGTCGAACGTCACTTAATTTAATCGTAGTATTATTTCTTGCTACTGCATCCTTAACCTGCGCCCATATTAATTCACAACAGTAGGGCGGTAAGCGTAGAACAAAACTATCACGTTTTGCTGCCATCTCGTCAACTGCATATCTTTTAAACTTTGTCCTAACACCTTGTACTAGGCTTAGTAGTTTATGTTTGAAAGCAATATTTTTTGAGGAAAGCAATTCCATTATATCACATTTTTTCCAGGAAGTTGTAGGTAAACGTTCGATTTGTCTGGAGTGCTAGCTGGCATTGTCCATAACAATTATGGTACCCTTTGGTATTAAATCTCACATTTGTTCAAAATATTTCTCAAAACATCCTCATTCATGTCCTCGTGGTAATCAATGGTATTTTGCGACTCAAATAGCAGTAAACCTCCCTCTATAAAGCCTTGGTCACTCCCTATATGCGTAATAATTAAGCGTCGCCCTTTTCCTGAAGGAGGTGTTAAACCTGTAGATTATACTTCTAAAAAAGCCTGTCGTCTACTGGTTATATTTATGTCTTGCCACATTTTTTCCACGGTATAACCTTCATTTACTCACGTTTCGTCTAAATTAAATTTTCTTCTTCAACACACAATTTCTTCTTTATTAATGAGAGCTGATTTTCTATTCATTTTTCCCACGAAAAATTCGATTCGTTCAAAAGTTGCCACAACATTGTTCTACTTACATTAGGTATACTGTCTTCCTCTTTCACGACCGACAGAATTTTATTTAATGTGGGTATTTGTTTTTTAAAATTAAACGACTACACTATTCTTCTAAATGTAGTTTTCACATATTCGGATATTTCTGTTTTTTTTTTCTACCATCAGAAACTAGGCTCAGGCACAGAAACTTTATCTTTGCGTAAAAGGCTGAATATTGTTGATTTTCCAATGCCAGTCATATGTGAACACATTTCAACTGTCTCTTCAACTTTTTTCAATGGATTATGACGTTTCAAATAATTGTACACATTGAGCACAATAATTTTTTCGTTGGCAGAAAGCGCAGACAGACCCCTTCAAGCGTTTCATTGGAATAAATTCAAGACTCGACGCGATTGTTATTAAACTCAATACTGCAGCGTAAGTACCCCTTGTGATATACCGATATATAACAATAATTATAACTTAGGCTATTGTTATATTTATATATGTATAATTTTTGTGTGCAATTAGCGTCGTTCGCACATTTTTCCCTTAATTATTTCATTTCTAACAACACATTAAAATCTATTAAAGTGTGATTCCAAATACAGTACATACTTTCTAGTTCAATTGTTAGTAATTTACCAAGATTGTAAGTCTCTGCAGCATGATGTAGGCAATGTTCTTAATTGGTGTGATGCTAACAAATTATCTCTTAATATAAGTAAGTGTTGTGTTGTTAGTTTTAGTAAAAAAGTAATTATGGAATTTGACTACTACATGAACACAAGTAAGCTACAGTATAGATATGAAATAATTGACTTGGGCGTTACATTTGACACAAAGTTCAATTTTAACTCGCATATCTGTAACACTGTTAGCAAAGCAAATAAAGCTTTAGGGTGTGTTAAACTTTACTCACGGTCATTTAATAATGTAAATACTCTTGTAAAATTGTACTATGCGTTAATAAGACCTCTGACCTATACTTGAATATGCGATGTTGGCGTGGTGTCCAGGGCAAAATTACCATATAAAATCATTAGAAAATATTCAAATCAAATTTGGAAAATATGTCTGCTTCAAAGCTACCGGTGTTTACCCTGCAAGAGATATATTTGATTATAGTAATTATTGTAAATGTTACAATATTTCTACTTTATCAGAAAGGTGTGTTCATAGTGGTATAATGTATCTTTATAAAATCATTAACAATCTGGTTGATAACCCTGAACTTCTAAAATTTATCAGTTTTAACATACCTAAAGTTGGCTTGAGAAACAGTAATACTTTTTAAAAATTATTATTAATTTTATTAAATACATAAATAAAAAGTTTACCTCGAGTAGGATTTGAACCTACTGTCTGTACTTTGCTAGAGTACCGCAGCAACCATCTGCGCCATCGAGATTCAAGCCCTAATTGATGAAAATTTTGTTTATGTATGTAGAACTGATGTAAATTCTAAATATAATGAGATTACAATCAAATTACTTAAATTAATGGAATGTGAGCCTGCAATATCGCAAGGATTCACATACACCAAAACAACTTGACTAATATTAATTTATTATAAGTTTTTTTTTTTTAAGTTTTTATTTACCTGTGAGAACAACCAATTATGCAACAAACTCACCTATTGTAAGTACATGTCATAGGTTGAAATCCTACTCGAGGTAAACTTGTGATTTATGTATTTAATAAAATTAATAATTGAAAAAATTCAAATTCAAAAATAAATGTATTTTTCTTGATTTCTAACTTAAACGAAAATTTTATTGTGCGTAATTAATGAGATACTTTATTAGAAGAAATTAAAAGAAAAAAATACTTTATCCGCTCTGTAAGTAAATTTGTGGTGGGCAGACGGTGACGTCTTGAGTCCTCTGATGTGTCCTATGGAAGTAGGCAGTCTGTCAAGAAGGGATATTGTTTGCGTATTAGTATTAGCAAAGTAGGTGGGTTTTTAAGTTAATTTGAAAAGTTTCAGATTGTCTTTAGTCGTTTTGATGTCATCAGGTAGTTGATTAAACAATATAGGCATTTTGTAAAAATGTGAGTCTGTCCGAAGGTCGTGCCTGTCCAGTGGATGGTCATGTCAGTGGTTCTAGCTCTGGTGTTCATATTATGTTCTATAGGAGTTAGAAAATTCGTATTTACTGCAAATGTGAGAAGTCTAAGAATAGGTAATTTATCTAAATCTAAAGTCTTAGTCATATATGGAATACTCGTTCAGAAGGGGTTTTTATTGGTGTATTTTAAATTATACAATCTAAACGTTTTGATAACACTTACAGTTATCTTCGTCAGTAGTAATGTCTGTTAAAATTGTTAAAGATATTGTAAACAATTGTAAACAGTTTGAGAAACGTATAAAGCCAACTATAGAATTAAATTGCTGTTTTTCCTAGACCTTGAAGCAAATGCTGTACCAATTATACTATGTTAAATTACCACAGCACTATAATTTAACATAAATAGTTGAGATTAAGATTCAAATTTAAAAAAATTACAAAAAACGTTCTGCATTATGCTTTTCATTGTTAATAACACTTGCACTTATTGATAAAGATCTCTCTTTGTTAGATTTAACTGGATTATTTTATTTGATGTCATGTTTATATTTGTGAATGCTTCTATCATTTTCAAATTGAATTTCTTCACCACTTTACACTTACATCATAACTTGATTAAATTTTGTTAAATGTGTGTTTTGGCTGACATTTTTCAGTCTTAGCTTTCGCCGTTAGAGAGTGTTCTGATTTGTCATCTTTAAGGCAGTTTAACAATATTTAATTTTTAATGACCTAGGTATTCTTTACTAAAATTTAATTCTGTAGTTGGCTTTATGTTTCTCAAACTGTTATGTTGATAGCAGGCTGATGTTTATGTTTTAATTTTTCAACTTTGACAAAATTGTTTACAACATCTTTAACAATTTTAACAGATATTACTACTGACGAAGGTAACTGTAAGTGTTATCGAAACGTTTAGATTGTAGAATTTAAAATACACCATTAAAAAACCCAAAAAAGATAAGTATTTTTATTATGTGTGATAATGGTGAAAGTTTACATTTTCATTGTTTATATTTAATTTTAAAGAGTGGAATGCAAGCCAGTATTTTCCTCTGACAACCATGGCTGTGTCGTCAGCAAAGCCTATGATCTCACAGTCCCTATTACTCATCAAGAACAGAGACGATACATAGGTGGTATACAATACGGGACTCACAACTGTGCCCTGGGTAAGACCGACGGGCGTGTTTTTTTTAGTAAATTACTTTGAACGGAATTAAACCTTACTTATTGTGTTCATTGTTCAAGGTAACTCTTTAGTAACTTCAACTCCTTGGACCGTATTCCTATTTCTTGAAGTGTTTCAATTAGTATTTGACGACTTACTGTGTCAGGTTCAAGAACACTATAGTAGTTTTAAATTTACTGTTCAAGTTTGCCCAGACGGGAATTAAGAAATGTATTAAATGCGTGGTCAACACCTTTTCCTTGTCTGAAACCAAACTGGTATCAGGGATTATACTGTGATTCTCGAGAAAAGACTCTAGTCTAGTTTTAATACAGCGCTGTAGGACCTTGGCCAAGGTGTTCACCAAGGAGACGGGTCTATAATTAGTAATAATAATTTTTAATTACAGACTATAATCTAGTCTGGGTATTTACGTAATTAAGTCCAGGTAATGTGTCCCTATTTACATTTAGTTTCCACTATTCCACAAATTATCGAAATGTTTACAACGATTACAACCGAGAAGATAGGTCTATTAATTATATACACATTAAGGTCTCTTCATCGTGTCGTCATGACTAATTTGTAACTGAGTAAACAAAAGTGCGAAAAACTGCTCCACTAAATAATAAACATGCAATTATAAGCTAACAGCACATCTCTAAAGTTGTACAAATGAATAACTGTTTAATACTAAAACAGGGTGTTTTATTCTTTCTTTTCTTACATGTAGTGCTTACAGTGATACAAAATGTAAGAAAAAAAGGACAAAAGGCACAGTTCATTGACAAATATTTTCAGTGCAGTACTTAATGGATCTGCATGTGCATTTACGTCATAAAAATGGTGCCAGGTTCTTATAACAAAATATTGGTTATAATCAATATTTACATTGTGTTGTTCCTCGATTCTAATTAATCCAGATCAAATTTACTCTTTGAAGCGAGGGACAATACAGAGACAAAGAAACTGTTTTTAAAGGTTAAAATTTATTCTTTAGAGAAATAAATAATTATACAGTGTGGATATTTGGATTGGAAACCTCAAATTATCTAGCAGAAAAGGCCGAGACACCTCAAATTTTAAATTTAGTTCTGATTTTATTTTGAATAACCAACGCTATCATGATGTCGTGATGACATCATTCAACTTTTCTAATATCCTCGCCAGGAGTGTACCGCTACATCATTACATACAATCATATGGTGTAGAAAAACATGGGTCA
This sequence comes from Vesta saturnalis, assembly GCA_036346205.1. Taxonomy (NCBI): domain Eukaryota; kingdom Metazoa; phylum Arthropoda; class Insecta; order Coleoptera; family Lampyridae; genus Vesta; species Vesta saturnalis. Next base: position 687,835 of record JARFJB010002461.1, on the reverse strand, counting down.
AAATTATTTTCAGAAAATATACCCTGAGATGGCAGCATTTAAGCTGCAGAATTCCAAAATACATTATTTATTGTGATTTATTTTGTAAAATTAGAGAACGTTCATTAATGAATAACAAAGGGAATAGTGATATAAAGTGTGTAATAAATTATGATTTAAAGAAGTATATGTAGGAAATGACGAAACAGTCGAAGGACAAACAAACAAATGGAGGTTAAGTAGTATTAGTCAAATGAGAATGTGACGTCATGAATTTCGCTTTGAGTACAAACAAACCGCAAACATAACCTAAAATAGTTGGTAAGCAACCGTTTATATAAAACAGTATAGTGTTTTTGATACTCATGATGGATAAGTACAGCGATTATTATAAGACAAAGATAAAGTAGAAGATTATTCTAACGCATTATATCCAGACATTGTAAATTATTTGTATGTTAGTATGATCACGTTGCTACAACTTTGTCCGCAAATTAAATAGGTTTATTTATAGGTGTTACATTTCATTATGTATTATATTACACCCTCTAAGCTATCATACTTAATAAACATTAATTTAAAAGAATGAAATTATATAAGTATGAAAACATAATTTCATCATATTTTAAGTTCTATGTGGGAGTAGCTCACAAAAACTATAATAATCTCTATAACACAAAATAATTAAGGAACTCTGAACTGATCTCATGTATATGCGAGGGTGGCCAGATGTCTTAAAATGCTCTGGATAATCTGGTAAATTAATTCGTCCTGAATTACATAAAAAAATAGTCCCAAGCCACGATGATAGAGTACCTAGCAGACAGCGTTAAGTGACAACAATGCAGCACAGATAACCCTGAAATCTCTATTGTGGCAATAAAAATGTAGTAATAGTAGTAATGACGTGCTACCAAAAGGAAAGAAAGCTGACCACATACATATTATGTGTGCAGTCTTTACGTTTCTTTTTTATATCTGGCCTCTCTGGTACATATGTTGAAAGTTTGTAAATGAATGGAGGTACATCTGTTCTTCGCTTAATAGCGCGAACATCCACTTTTCGCTTCTCTCACTATGTGAACTATCTATTTCACGATTATTGGTAAATTTCGATGGTATTTTAAAAAAACTTGACGAAGGTCCAACTCGTATACTCGTTCTACCACAATTTACACCATACAAAACGGCATTTTGAATAACAAATCTTTTAAATCAAACAATGTTTTAAGGTTATGTAGAGGTTTTGTTTGTATGGTCACGTGATGCAGATTCCTGATTGATTTCGCGTTTATGGGTTTACTCTCTCTACTACTATTGCTTATTCAGTACCGTACGTCGATTTCGTCAAATGCACTATGAATATTCACCATCCTTATTTAATTCACTGTTTTATATGAGAAGACGGTATAAACAAATTGGATAGCTAAATTCATAAATTAATGACAAAGTGGTAAACACTTCTGGCGAGGATAATGATATTATCCTCTGTATATATTACATAATAGTTCTAATTTTCATTATGTAACCGTATTATGTATTGGATAGTTTACACGTATAGTAGAGTTTCGTTATTCATGCGTTACATATATAGGAACAGAAAAAATAATTTAACAGACAGTAACTATTGGTGAGATTTAAGGAATTTTAATCTACATAACAATAATATCAATTATTAAGCGTGTTAAAGAAGGCGGTACGAATAAGCAATAGGGAATATTTTAAATGTTCAATAATTTATTTATATTGCACGCTAATATTTATCTATAATTTATAAGCGACACTATATAAGTTAATATCAAAACTGCATTTACCTACAGACTTGTTGCATTTATATTACTCCAGGTGAGTCATTTAGAATACTTTGGTCCTGTCCTGAATATTATCGCGGAACGACATTAAACTTGCATGCCACCAATATTGCCTGGGTTTTATCTCGTCAAGCCTGTTAAATTACTAAACCATTTTAGGTCTTAAGTGCTTTTGGAGCATAATTTAGATCAAACGTAGGTTTAGAATTATTTGTCTTTGAATTAAATATCATTGTGACAAAGTAGTACATAACTTTAACACCCATTGTTTGAAATATATATTTTAGGCTCTACTTACTGATAATGAATCTCGCACCACTTACCTTTTTGAAGAGATTTGAAAACAAAATTATATATGATTAACGACAAGAATTTAAAATGTTTTTATATTAGTAAATAGTATACCTATTGTAGATTTGTTATTCAGTTATTCTTATATTCTAATTGTAAAAAGTAGCTTGCATGTTAACGCTTTTTATGTGTAATGTACTTAACTTAGTAAGTTTATTTCTATTAAAAAATAATTGTAATTACTTATAGGTCATGAGACTAGAATCATTTAAGGCACGATGGATAGGAAACGATAACAAATTAATTCAACCTCATCGATCACCATCAATCGATAGTAATGATGATGATGCTCGAATAAGATTGGACGACCCTTCCCTTCGTTTACATATAGCCGAATCACCCAGTCCTAATTCAGATACAATTGAATTAACATTTAATGACATGTGTAAGGAATCAAAACGTGATAGTAAAATAGATTTAGACTCAAATATGAATACACATATATCGTCGGATGCACATCAGTGTATGCAGCAGGTCTGACAACACGACTGAACTTATATGGCACCTGAAGATATTAGTAAAATTTGTTATTAAAAGTGAGAATCATGTCTTTTCATGAAAAGGCGTGATTCTTATGTTTGAATGGTCAAGGAAGCATTCGTATTTATAATTATGTATAATAGACACCCGGAGTAGAGAATTAATGTGTGTTTGTCTTAGGTATTTTTAGCTACTCTTCAGATTAGATAGAAAAAGTGTGATTTGTTTTTAATCAGGGTTACTCATTAATTGTTTGGATCTTTCCCCTCAATTATTTATTTTTTATACCTCTTGTTTTCGTCTTTTAAAAAAAGACAAATTTACTTAATTTGTATAATAAACGAAACAATTAATAAATATCAAATTAGTCAATAAGGACACTAGTGTTAAAACTTTTTTAATGTTTTATTGTAGATGAAAATGTTTTTAGTAAAATTACTCGACATATTTAAGCATTTAATAGTTGCACTTAAGAATGCATTACTTCCTTAAAAAATCATTCCTTATTGGTTATTTTATATAGATATTGTTTTCAAATTTTGTTTTATTTGCGGTCGAGTGCATGATTTTTTAAATCTTTTTATTATATTAATGATACAAGTATTTAATATGTGATTATTTTGTGCATTATATTTTATGTATTTAATTTGTTAACAGTATTTTTTAATAGGTTTTTATTTACGTTAAATAATAAAAGGTAATTTTTATGGTTTGTTGCATACAGATCTAAGTCATGCTGAAAAGTTTGTAATTTATAACATTTCATCTTAAGCAACATAAAAATTAATGTTTTGTGATTCTATTGTGCTTAATTTCTTTATTTTTGAAATCTAATTGCAATTTATTTTCCGTCCATTTATTTTAAATAAATTGTATGTTTCAATAAATTTCACCAATTGATATTATAAGTATTATGATTTTATTTGATCCTATCTTTGGGAGAAATATTAAATTTTATCTATTAAAACAATCCCTCTGTTTGCAGGGGTAGGTGATATCGCAAAATTGATATCAAAATTTGATATTAAAAAAATATCTGATATTTGATTTATCAAATATCAGATATATATTATCAAATATAAAAATATCGAAACATGAAAGTCGCCGCGCCGGTTCTGCGGATAAAAGAATGAGATGTGACTGATGGGAGCATCCTAAAAACTTCACTCTAATTTTATAAAGAATACCTAACTAAACGTGGTACTGAAACTAAACAGCGATTTTCATCTAAAAGCAATTTAATCTTCATAATTCCCCATAAAATAACAGTTTTTCAGTTATTTGAATTTGAAAACGATGACTTAAAGGTATGTGCATGTGCATTTGAGCAAGTGAGGAATGAAATGATGTTGCGTTCCAACGTCCGAGAATTGAGAAAGACTGTTTTTTTCCAGTGTAATATTAAATAATTTGATGTTTTTATTTTGATATATCAAACCATCAATATCATATCGTATCATATCAATATTTTGATATTTGATTAAATATATCAAAATACAGCCCACCCCTAGCTCCTAATCTACATATTCCCATAGTACTTATCAAAACATTAATTTAAATCAAATAAGAATATGGATTTTGGAGTAATTATTAGTAAACGGAAATATTTTTAATCGTTTAGTGAACACTGCATAACCCCCAGACAAACTTAAAGTCAGTAATAATTATTTCCTAATTATTATTGAACTTTGATGAAACATACAGCAATGTCAGTTTGTAAAAGAATCAAAGCATAACTGCATAGTTTCATGTTAAAAACATTACTATTGAAAGGTAACCTAATGTTTTGTGAAATTAAATTAACTCGAACTAGAGTGGTCTTGTTTTCTTATGAACGGTGGAATGTATGTCAGGTGTAATCGTAAACTAAACATAATGTTGATATCAAACACGCAAAAAATGAGTGATAAAATATAACCTGATTTTGCTTTCTCATATACTTAACCTATACTATAAAGAGAAAGCTATGTATCAGTTTAAATTTTCAAAATTTTTTTTTGCATTTACCTACGTTCTTTGGCCTAAACAACATGAAACACATTTTTAGAAAAAAAAATTCATGTCTGTGTGTGCGCTATATTTTGAACGATTAAAGCTATGGGTAGAAATTTGGCACAAAAATTCTTTGCCATAAAATCTAGGTCAAGTTGGTTAATGAGCAAATCCAACCAGTGGTAGGGCACTTTTAGGGGCGTATAAAATTAAAAAAATTCATTGCTTCAAATTTTAAAAAGTAAGAAAATTAAAAAATACAATCACTTTTTTATATAATTTCAAAATAAAAAAAATAACCAGTGGCGCATCGGTTTTAGTGTGCAAAATTGTGCATTTTTTAATTTATAAACCAATTTTTTTGAAAGTCGGGTATTGGGGTTTTTTAACATCGCTGAGTATAAATCATTTGTGGAAATTAAAAAATTCAAAATGGCGGGTCAAAAATGGGGGATTTTCGTGTTTAAAAAGCGATATGCTCAAATTTAGGTGTTCGAAGTTGCTTATTACAAATTTTTGGCCAAAATTTGTTTACAAATATGAGAAATCATTATGGCAGATAATTTGGAAGCAGTTTTTATCTTCCAACCTACATATACATACGTAGATAAGGAAGGTTATGCAATCGACTTTTTTCACTATCGTAAAATCGACTTATTAGCTCATTATAAAACGTTTGACAAGGTTTGCCAAGATCGGCCATGATGTCTGTGTGCGTTTTTGGATGTGTATGTAGACGTGTGTTAGTAGGTATACACGATAACTCCAGAACTGTAATGTGTACATACTTGAAATTTTGAATTAAATTTTCATTTTTCCTAGATCGGTTTTTTTTGGTTTTAATTAAATATGTCTGAAAGAGATGCATATTTCAAAATTTAAACATCTGATGTGGAATGATACACGACCTTCCAACCTACAAATTGGAAATTAAAGGAAATGAAATAATTTTTACCGTCCAACCTGTATGTACATATGTACGTATAGAAGGTTAGGTAATCGATTTTTTTTCTCAGTCACTAAATCGACTTATTAAATAATTAGCCATGATGTCTGTGTGAGTATGCGGGTGTATGTTAGTATCTACTATAACTCCAGAACTATATAGTGGAGAGGAGGGGTTATTAGGGCAGTTTTTGGTTTTAATAACAAACATCTATGCTAAAAATGATCAACAAATAAAATTATAGCAATCGAAAAATTTTAACAAACTAAAAAAATAATAAGTGCACTTAACGGAGCTGTAAAACCATTTTAATAGTATAATAAGGTAATTAATTTTAACGGATTCCGTATTCAGCAAGGAATTAAATTAAAACATGCCCTTCGTCAGAGTTCACATTAAATCTATGTAATATATAATAATAATTTATAGCTTACACCTGTAAAATATGATCGATTAATCTATAGCCGGAATTACCTTATTACTAAAATTGTTGGCCCATACAAGTTCCAAACCTTTTGATTTAATCTGATGTAAAGTAAACGCTACTATAATTATTAAATTGTGGCAAATAAAACATGAATAAAAACTTTGCCCCCACATTGGGATCGACTGATTACCATAATAACTTGGACTTCAAGTGAGAATAAAATAATTTGTTCTCTACCATACTCTAGTTAGGCTAACAATTGCCATTTCAAAACAACCCAACGAGCTAATTACGTATATTCACCTGATTTTAATTACAAGACAAAAGAATAATTGTACATAATTACAATAAATTGTCAATAAGGTATATTACACATTCTGTCTTATGATCGGTAGTGCAACTGTTATTTCTACAAAAAATTGTACATAATTACTTTAAATTGTCAATAAGGTATGTTACAAATTGTCTTACAATCGCTAGTGCAACTGTAATTCTTACAAACATACGTTTCCTTTACTCAAAAACGTTATCAATGGATAGTATATTGTTTCATTTACAAAAGGCGCTCAAATTGTCTTCCATTCTTCTCGATGCATTTTTGGGCTCTGCTTGTAACTGAACGAGTGGCGTTATAGATTTGAATATTTGGCACTCTTCCAATGCAATTAATAAAATTTGCTCTGAGTTCTTCTACAGTATTACTTTGGGTTTTACAGACTTCATTTTTGATAGATCCCCAAAAATAAAAGTCGAGTGGCGTCAGGTCGGGGGAACGCGGAGGCCACCTGTTTGGTCCATATGTACCAAGCCAATTTTCGCCAAAATTGACATTTAGTAAGTCCCTTACCATGTGGCTATTATGTGCTGGAGCACCGTCTTGTTGTGAATAAACATTATTTCTTGCAGCTAATGGCATGTTATCCAACTCCATTATTACACATTCTTCCAAAATTTGGATGTATCCTTGAGCATTCAAATTTTCATTAAAAATTCTGTAGTTAAGGACTCTGTTTTGATATAGCGCCACCCATACATGGAACCCAAACCGTCCTTGTTGTATCCTGGCAACCGTTTGATGAGGATTTATGTTTGACCAATATCGATTATTATGTCGATTAAAAATTCCTTCGCTAGATATAAAAGCCTCGTCGGTCCATATTATATTTTGAAAAAAATTGGGATTCCGATTAATCTGCTGCGAATACCAATGACAAAATGTTAAACACCGCTCTTCATCTCCAGGATGTAAGTTATGAAGCTTTCTTATTTTATATAGTTTATACTTATGCTTTCTTAACGTTTTTGAAACTTTAGGTTTACTTGTGCCAATATCTTTCTCAATATTACGGCTAGATATCGTCGGATCAGCAGCAACACAAGCTAATGTATTTATTTCATCTCTTGCTCTATTTGCCTTATTGTAAATCTTACTTCTTGGTTTTCCAAATGGTCCATACTCACTTAAATTGTGATATAATCTTTCAAATATTTGTTGTTCTGGCTGTCGTCGTTCCGGATAATGCTCAAAATATAAGTCTAGAGCTGCGTCTTTATTTTTATTACTATCAATGTGGCACTCAAGCATATTTAATTTTTCATAATTTTGAAAATTATTCATTTTAATCACCTTTTTTAAAAAACATAATCGGAAACGAAATAAGAATACCTATACATAATTGTTACTGAATTTTATGACATGTAAATAAACAAAAACAATTGCTTAAAACATTCAATTAATGCCAACTAAAAAAAATGTTTTTTTAGTATTTTAGCTATTTAGGACAATGCAAAATATTAAGTGTTATATATATTGTTGCAATCTCAAGAAAAAATGCAATTTTTGGAAATTATCAGATATAGGGTGTCCCATTTAAGAAAATGCTACTTTTGATAATATCTCAAAAAATAAAACATCTATATTTTTTTTAAGAACGCCACTGGATTCAACGTAAAAAGTCATAAAACTTTCGTATCCAAAGCTTTTTTTTATCTCCATAAATAACCGAGTCATAAGAGATAATAAAAACCGGCAGATTCTGAGAATCACTCTGTATCTTCGAAACCAATTTAGTTAGCGTAGATCCGATTGCGCCATTAAACTAAACACTAAAAAAGAGAACGGGACACGTATCTTAGTTTTTTTATATCTCTTACCGTTTAGCCTATACCCTATAATGTTAACGAAAAAAAACCACCCTGTACATATTTATCAATGATTGACTATGAGTAATTTTTTCTTTTAAACAAGCTAATTCCTCACCTTGATTTATTTCAACTTTTGTATAAGAATCAAATAATTTTGAATCGACCTTTTCCAAATTCAGTTTACGTCATAATAATTTGCGCTTTTCATCAACCGATAAATTTTCCACTCCGTCAATATTACGGTATCTCAGTTCCATTAATAACTCATCACTTCTAAGAGCATCTACTATATAATTCGACATAGTAATAAATGACATACAGATAGACACAAAATACAATAAAATTGCAACAATCATAAATACAAAATATTACAATACATTTATACGATTGTCATCAATATATGGAATTGCAACAAACATAAGCGAAGATATCTGGCATTAATAATTGCAAATCGATGTCCCACGCTCGGACGTCAGTGTACAACTCTTAAAGTTCTATAAGTATACTTCTACACCTATGACTACAAATTTTAGCTACTTAACAATTTGGGTAATAACTAGAAGATTTTGTGCCTTATGCTCAGTCGTAGATTAAAGTGGGCCAGGTTCATAAAATTATCGATTTTCCTTATTAACCAAAAAATATTTACATGTACCTAGATATGTTCGCTTTAAAATCGGGGTGCTTCTTCCTGAAACTAATTGTTAAATACTCGGGCGTCAACTTGTTTTTAAATGTGGAATAAACAAGTAAACCATTATACAATAAAGTTAAAAGAAAATTTATACAACAACAAATTGTATTAACACAAACTATATTTAATTATAAACTGAAATATCTTAATGCTAATGCTAGTAACGTTATAACCTAATGAATAATTAATGTTATGAGAAATTAATGGAATCAGAATACCTTATTCTTGGTCACACTGTAGATAACGAAATGGCTGCATGATCGGTCAGTGTTTTGGAAAATGTTGCGTAATATTACTCCAGGGTTGAAATAAATCTGGATTTGTATGATTTATAATTCCCAAATGAATAAATCTCACTCTTGATCAATCGTACTAATACCGTAAATTGGATTAACGGTAAAATAATTAATTGCGTAGATGTGTGAAAAGTAACAATACAGGTGAAGTTAAAGTAAAAATAAAAAAGTAAACGTGAAAGTAAAAAAGTCCAAATTCTATAGCACTTTTTTTTAATATTTAACAGAGTAAAAATGGATGCTGTACTACCTTTCAGTATTACACAAAAACGACGCTCCCAAAAGGTCTTTGCGCATGAACATGTTTGAAACTGAATGTGCAAACGATATGCGTGGAAGGCTCCACTTTAAACAAGTAAATTATATTTTATGCAGCTATGATATGCAGCACACATAGCACGAAATGCATGTTAGTTGCCTACCGAGGTGAATTATTAACAACACGTTAGAAGTTCGTTACAGATTTCATTGTTTTCTTTGATGTGCGAAGTTACTTAAAGGATTACACCGTTTAAAAGTAATAAAATTTTTAACATTTTGTATATATAATTAATCTGAGAATTATTTATTTTGAGTGAGATTCATTACAAAATTCAATTGCTTTGCATTCCCTAAATGTGATTGAGTACACAATACTGGTCACAATTTATTTATTAAGTAGAAATTTTGAATTTGAATCACAGCAATTCATACTTGCGGTCATTTAATTACAACTTAAGGATAAAACTTTGCAAACAGTATTAGAGAAGATACATGATCCATACAAGGCGCACTGATCGTTACGTTTTTCAATTTTTAAGATACGAATTAATGTTTTTGTGGTTAAAAATTAATACACCGTATAATTATTTTTCCAAGTGGGTGATATGTATTTCTTTCAGAATGTTTATGAGAGTTATAAATTCTAGTTTATGAGTATACGAGCGTATATTTAAAAGTATCCAGATAACGTACCGCTACTTTGGTTTTATGAATAGGTGTGATAAATGTTTCAACATTTTTTATGTTAATTGAGCTTAAAGATTTTCAAAATTGAATTGACGTGTGTGTGTGTTTATTCGTTTGGGATTAAGATAGATTTATTGGGGTTACTGAGACGAAAATTCACGTGCGTTTTTAAAGTGAAAGGGTGTTGTACAAATTTAATGTTTGAACTTGAATTGCGTGATTTTATCGAGTAGGCTGCAATTCTTTTTTCAGGTAGGATTAACTTCACATTTCGCCTAGGTCTAACTATTCCAGAGAAATTTCAGATTATGGTGGCGTCTAGAGACTTATTTTTCCTGGATTGAATGTTATTTGTTGTTTTATAGTAAGTATAAGGCTTGAACCTAAATTTCAACCATTTCACGTCTTACACCGAACGCTCCCATTTCCACAGCACTTAGCTTGACAACCCGCTTAGTGCGGTTTGATCGTGTAACATGAACTTCTTCCATTATAAAGAATTATAATTAAAAGCAAGGAGAATGTTTAGGTCACCGAAACGTTAACGAAAAAAGCAGCCCAGGGTAAGAATCTCAGGTTACGTTTACAAGCCCCCATGACAAGAAATTACTAGAATACTAGAAGAGCCACGCGAGATGTATGAAGATCTCTACACAGTGATTCTAAACTGCATCCCAAGATTCGAATTAATGAAAACTAAAGAATTCGTAAGAAAAATGGCAAAATCTGTATCTATGAAAACTAAGTTTAACGCGTGAGACCCAGCACTTCCATAGGTATATTCAAGTGTAAATAGTGTATGTAATGTCTGAGTTACAAACTTAGTTTTACATAGCGTGCAGTACCGATACTAGCCGATTCACATTCCTGTAACAAGATAAAAAAATTCCTCCTTCAATGCGCTTCATCGGTAGTTTTGAAGTATATTGGCTGAGATTAATTGTAAATAATTTGTGTAAATGAAGACATATTGTATTACGATACGTGTACGCTGTTAGTAATTTTTAGACAGCACCGATTTTAAACGGATTAAAATCGGCGCAGTGCCTAAAATACGAGGACGCAGTACCTACTGTCGTAACTATTTTTGTGCTCGTTTCAAAAAACATTAATTTTAGGTAAATGTTGGGGGTAAATATCACAGTAATAGAATGTGGTCACTTGCGTCTAATTAAGAGGTCATAGACCACACCCACGTTCACCTCGTGGCCTCGCCTCTTTTTTGTCGGCTTCTTCTTCGGCGCCATTTTTAATACCTAGATGGCATTTTCAATCTCCTGATGCTGTATTTATGCTACTTACCCCGTAATTAGGGCCCTTTAGGCAGTATTAAGAGCTTTTGTGAGTAGTCACGTGGCCCATGGGACAGGGGTGGGAGTAGTCACGTGACCCGATGAGAGAATGAATGGAGAAGGTCAAAGTTCAATTATTTTCATTAAGAGTAATAATTAAATTGTGACGCTATTTTGTTTTTAATTATGAGTCATAATTAAACCGTGGAGGTAGTCACCTGACCCGGTTGGGGAAGGAGAGGGGTAGGTCAAAGTCCAATTATTTTAATTGTGCCGCCATTTTGTTTTAATTGTGAGTCATAGTTAATTTCCACGGCCAAGATACACCCCCGTCATTTATAATTAAATTTTGTCGCCATTCAAAACAATCTCGATCTCCATCAATCTCAAGTACCGCGAAACAAAAATGATTTTATTTATAAACCAAACTCACCATCATCAACATTACATTACATAGTAATTATAATTAGTAAACCTGTTTTTCTAAATGAATATTAAATTGGATGTTTTGCCTATTGGTCTTAAAGAACGCATTGAAACATCTTTACTCTTCAACCACTCGTTAAATTGTTGTATACGATGGTTCTCAGACTTGAAAAATTTATGGAAACGCTCGGGTAGCACACATTTAAATTTTTCCCAAATCAATTAATCAAATCAATCAGCCAGATTAATCCCAATCAATTCAATCTCGATCAAACCAATCAATCAATCTTAATTAAATCAATCAAAAAGCTGAGCTAACAATTCTTCATAACCTTCAGGTAACGATTCTCTCACGGTATATACCTATAAGCTACCGCTTACTTTGTAGATAAGGCTATCCGACGCTCAGAGTTGGTACTCTCCCTAAACGAGAGGACACCGGCGTATTAAAACAGTCGATCATCCGCAAATTAATCTCGGTCAAATCACTCTCAATCAAATCAATCAAGCAATCAAATCATCCTCAATCAAATCAATTCATCAAATCAGTTAATCGAATCAAACAACTAAATCAATCTCAACCAAATCAATCAATCAAATCATAACCTACAGCTTACAAAAACCAACTTGTAATTCAAAAATACCTGGTTGGTTTAGCTTACAGCTTGCAAATCAAACTAATCAACTGTGTGTGTCTGTGTGTGCCTGTGTGTGTCTGTCTGTGTCTGCGTGTGCCTATGTGTGTCTGTGTGTGTGTGTGTGTGTGTCTGTGTGGATCTGTGTGTCCGTGTGTCTGTGTGTGTGTGTGTGTGTGTGTGTGTGTGTGTGTGTGTGTGTGGTGTGTGTGTGTGTGTGTGTGCTGTGTGTCTGTGTGTGTGTGTGTGTGTTTGTGTGTCGTGCTGTCGTGTGTGCTGTGGTGTGTGTGTGTGTGTGTGTGTTGTGTGTGCTGTGTGTGTCTTGTGTGTGTGTGTTGTGTTGTGTGTGTGTGTGTGTGTGTGTGTTGTGTGTATGTGTGTGTGTGTGTGTGTGTGTGTTGTTGTGTGTGTGT